>JAKROA010000007.1:752934-1005857 GCA_023375655.1 Taenia crassiceps
TTTGTCACTGGTTATATACGCATAGCAAAAACAGGCACACCCATGATAAAGACTTCGGCGGTGACGTAGTCCTTTAGAAGAGCATCTGTGGTCTGCGAATAAAGTGCCAATGCTTGCTGTAAGTTATGTAGTTCGGGAGAGCGTTGAAGAAAGGAGCGTTTAAGGCCACGACCACCAGCGTGAAAGTAAATCTGCACGGTCTCCAGGCAGTTGGTGAGGACCTCACATTGGTAGGGCGTGAGGCCCCTGTTCATCGCCGAGCTGTCGCCCGCAAAGTCCTACAACCGGACCAGCTTCGTTGAAGAGAGGGGGAAGAGAGACAGTAGGTGCAGAGACAAACGAAGAGAAAGACATCGGCCCCTACCTGAAGGAGTTTTGCAGCAGAGACATTTTGTCCCACGTGGCTGAGCAGACTCTGAGCTCCACCAATCAGTTTGGCGGAGGCCGTGCCCTTGGTATAGACCAATCCGGTTGACAGTGCCTGTACATGAGGCGAAATTGGTTTTTACTTACTCCATCACAATAACCCAATTAGTTGGCCAATTTTAATGCTGCGTTTTAGCCAAAGTGGGTGGAGTAGAATACATTGTCGGTTCTCTTCAAGCCATCCATCTCACGTGGCATGAAGATGTGATGAAAAATCGTGATAGAAGTACAATAAAGAAGAAGCGCAAATGCTTTGAATTAGTTAATTTCAACTTCCCTGAATCACAGGATTTGTAAGGATGATGAAAGAAAGAGGACGGGACAGGCAGATACGCAAACAGTGTTGGAGGAAGGGAGGTAGATGGTGCTCACCTGCTTGGTGCCCGCCACACCTGGCAACACGACCAATTTTTCTGTGTTCTCCATGGTGATGCGCCACAGTTCCTGCAAGATAACAGAGGAGAGACGCGTTAGAGAAGAGATTAGGAAGATGAAGCAGGATTTGGAAAGCTGCACTCTTTCCAGCGTCCCACTACCTTGAGTAAGCGTTTGAGCACAGTCTTTTCGCACGAACTGGCCTGAGCTGATAGTACTAACTCAAAATAGTCCATGAGGGGCCGCAGACAGCTCTCGCAATCGGCTTCCATTTGTTCAGCACCGCCGCCAGTGGAAGTGATCTCTTTACACTACGAAATAGAAAGAGACGGCAATACAATGTGGCACCACAGTAGACAGTTGGTCTTCCAGCGAATGTCTTTCACCTACCCCCTGTAGTAGACGGCCCATTTCCAACACGTTCTTTTGGATGTCCTCTTCAAATTCACCAGCAAAGGCGATAACAAGAAGGTCTACGGCATTCTTTAGACGCACCTGCAATTTGGTCAGTTGTTCCCGAGTCTCCTCGTGAAGGTTGGAGCTGGAAGGGGCCAATCATTCTTGCGCACTGTCTCATGAGAGCATTGAACACACTGAAGAAACTCACTCTTCACCCTCCATCGCTTCGTACACCTTCTCCAATTGGACGCGCAACTGCTGCGTGTTGTTGATGAGGATGGAGGCAATGCGAGCATCGCTTTTGAATTGGGTAAAGTCCATTTGAACGCTCTCCGAGTAGGCCAACAGCACCTTTTCCACAGTCTGAAAGGCATCCACTCCATTACTGATTTGTTGCAGCAGATTTATCACCTCCAACAGTCCCATGCCTTCATTGTCTCACTCATTTCATCCCTTGTGCCTTTCCCAAGGAAGCATCTCCAACAATATCAAATGAAACGAGCTGCCTCCGTCAAACCAGGTGTTGGGAGCACTTTTGCTTCCCTCCTTTTAAGGCTTCTCGGAAGCATTCCCCTTTCAAGAGCTTTAGACCAACTACGGAACGATAACCCGATCACTTGGACAATTTTCTCCCAGCAAAGTGGAATTCTTTGCCCTCAACATGATATCGACCGAATGGGTAAATGGATTTAAATTAAAAGTGTGAATAAACGATTGGAAGATAAGATGAAAAGATAGGTAACAGATAACCGGATGGAAGAAGGATCAGAGAAGACAGCAAACGGGAATGGCAACCAACCTGAGCAAACCGGTGCATGTAGTTAGCTTCCACAACCCGGTCCGGACACTCAAGTTTTCGAATAACGTCGAAGCACTGGTTAAGCTGCGTAAACACGTCCACCACAGAGTTGGAATAGAGTGCGTGCTCACTGGAGCGTTGGAATCCGTCACGCTTGTCTCTCTCATAGGCGTTGCGCAGGTAATTCTCCGACACCTCGTCGTTCTCGCTCAACCACAGCATCACCAACGGCTCGAACCACCTGCACAGAGAAGACAACAAAAGCCAACATTCCCTCATCTAG
Organism: Taenia crassiceps; assembly: GCA_023375655.1. Classification (NCBI taxonomy): domain Eukaryota; kingdom Metazoa; phylum Platyhelminthes; class Cestoda; order Cyclophyllidea; family Taeniidae; genus Taenia; species Taenia crassiceps. Next base: position 755,217 of record JAKROA010000007.1, read on the forward strand.
TCTCGACGTCGCATCGTCACCTTTTAATGCCACTCCTCCACTTGCTCATCTGCACTCCCTTCAGCAGCGTTGTCACTCAAGCTGATGACTAGAACAACGACATTTCTAGCTATTAAAAGAAAAATGTGATTAGCGGAAAAATGGAAAAGCAGCTCACTTTGGATACTCCGGATTTTCCTCTTTCTCGTTCCCTCGACCAGGCTGCACGTAGGTGTTGTAAAACCATTTGATACGGAAGCAGAGGTTTAGATAGTCAGATGTCTTGATCTTTGCTTTCGACAGACGCGTGGTGGTGATCTGTTCTCCCGTCTGCTCCACTGACATCGTGCCACCTGAGCGTTTCTGCCCCGACAACGTGGTAGTGATAGGTGTTAGGTCGGTGAGACGCCGAATAACTGCCTCGAAGTGTTGCGCCAGACCGACGGAGATATCCTCGGCCAGCAGATTCCACATCATCTCGGCAGAGAGGTCGCCCAAGTTGATGTCCTGCGGAAATCTATAATCGCGGGCTTAAATTCCTTATCTCCACCCTCACGATTTGCCTAACGTTCCAACAATTGCTTAAATCAGACTGGGAGGTGCAGCCATTTATGGTGGCAAGGGTTTAAGCGCATTCGAAGTTGCAAAGCACTGAGGTGAGCAAAAGAAAGCCTTACTGATTGAGCACGGGTGCGTAGTGCTTTCGGTCGTCCTCAATCACCGACACCATGAGCGAGATCAGTTTGTGCCAGTAGGAGAGTGACCTGACCCCCAACACTGGATCAATGTCGCTCTGGGTCTCAGCTGAACACTTCTCGCTAGTTGACAATGCAGCAGTATGTGTGCTGTCATTCTATGACAAGGAAGAGAAAGGACAAAAAGTGAATATCGGTGTGTAAGAACTTCCTTTCCATTGCATATTCTTTTCAAAACAATTAGAGCATCGACAGTTTGCGAAGGTGAGTAGACAAGCTTGAGCTTTCAATAAAGTGACCAGAAAGACAAAAGCTGCACATGGGGTTTTAAAGAGGTGCTCCTGGAGGTAGCTACGTCCATCCCCTAACTTTTTACCCCAGGGAATTGACCTTTTAAAGCCACCGTTTGCTAAATGGTATCCAAAACATGAAGAAATTTTCTTCTTTCTTAGCCTGGAAGCCGTCACGAGTAAAATTAGAGACAAGTATTGAAGTGAAGAAGCGGCACACCTGGAAGTTGCCACCGTAAAGGGCTTGGACATTGTCGGAGAGGCACTCGTAAGTGGCCTTCATGCAAGCACGGATACATTCACGTAGCACTTGAAGGGTTCGTGGTGGAGCTGCCAATTCTTGCACCTACAACCATAGGAAGCAGTGGTAAAAACACCCCTACACCTCCAGCGGACTCACTAAGTCCGACTTTAGCAAAAGAGGGTAAGTCCTAGCCATCAGTAGTTTGATACCAAACAACTTAAATTACTGAGGGAAGAAATTTTGAAGAAAACTGGGAGGAAAATCACTTCGCGAGTTTCTTACTCACCTTGAGGCGGAAGAATGTGATGCTAGTTAAAACGTCGACCGTGGATTTCATGTCTGCAAGCCGTTCTGGTTGCGAGGCAGGAAACACTGTCTGAACAAAAGAAAGGTAACCGATTAACAAGGCTGCTTCATTGCATGGAGTGTTGTTGGCAGATCGAGAGGCCTAGGGCCACATGCATGTGCCTCAGATTACATCCGGCGCGATCTAATGCTTTTACAGAGAGAATGAGAGCTGAAACCGGAAGTCAGATGTTAATAATACGGGAGGAGAGCGTATTTGCCAAATTCACACTAACGAGAAGAGACTGTCGGAAGAATTGTGTCCCTGTGTAAATAAACAGAAGCAGCGCCTCAAACCTACTCGGTATTTTGAGAGATCAATGCGAAGGGCGTTGTGCAGATTGTCGAGGATCTTGATGAATTTCTCCCTCTGAAGTAAAGGCAAAAGTGGAAGGAGATCCGTGAATGAAGTCTACTTGCGTTGCCATTGATGTCACAAGTGTAACAACCGAATTTGTGCTTGTACGCTTGTCTTATACTAGGATAATGCCATAGTACGAGTAGGGCGTAAAGGCAATGCAGTTAGAATGTTCTGTGGAGGACTTGGTTAAAGCTATTGAATGACCAGCTATGAAAGGTAGATTTACCCCAAAATTGCTGGCAGCGAACCGCTCGGAAGCTGTTTGACTGTTGTTAGAGCTGGTGTGTGCGTAGAAGGCGTTGATGTTAGCCAAAAGGGTCGACAGTTGTGCGGGCACACCGACGCAATTGTACTTGGTTGTAAGGCACGCAAAATGGCTATCAGCAGGAGGGGAAGAGGAAGGTGGTCGTGATCATCACATGGAAAGGAAACTCTGTGTGTATGCATTTGGAAGTGGACGAGTTGTTTGTATGCGACTTACGTCATAGCCTGGAAGATGCTTTCGATGCCATATCGCATGGCGAATTCGTCGCTTATCTCCTGCCCCAGAGCGTCGAAAAACACTCGCCACAACTCCTCCTGTATCAAAGCAAAAGATTGATGAGTTGGATCCTCCGCCAGTAATGCCATGTAGGGAGGCAATGAACTCACCGTTACGGATTTGCGTTTGGGTGTCTGGCTGGGCAGGTAGACTGGTGGATTTTTGCCACAAAGGTAGTTAAATATACACTGGCACAAGAGAATGCAAAAAAGGCTGCTATTTAGACACCACTTCTTTTAAAGTGAAATGAAAAAGCCTACAGAGCAGTACACTGGCAAATTTTGTGGTTGCCTAGGTGGCAGGTCTAGTTTAAAGATTTGCGTTAGCTTTTGGTAGTTTGGCAATGCCGAGTCTTTACGGCTGCAGGCAATGAAAGTGTGCTTTTAACAAACGCATTTGCATGTTCCCTCATTCCCTTCCCTCGGTGTTAAAGAAGTTGAGAGGTAAGAGCAGCTAGACTCACTTCATGCAGACAGGTGTACTGAATATGATAGGGGGCTGAGTTTTCTTCACCTTTGATTTCGATGGAGATGTTCAGACGAATAGCACCGGATACTGCAGATTTGTCGGTTCGTTTTTCTGTAATACACCATATCAGGCTTACAAGCACTACAAGTCCTACACCTACAGCACTTTATTTACGCACTCAGTTAATTTTGGGGCCGTGATAGGCCGCCCCAGGAAGAAGATGCTATGAAAGAGGCAAGTTTTAGGTGTTAGGTGGCCTGAGAAGAGACTTACCAAGGTTGTACCACAAATCCATTTCGCCACCCAATGTCCTCACTTCGATTATCGCTTGTCCCAAAAAATCGTCTGATTCGCGAGTAAACTTTTGTCGAATCTTCGATTTTAAGTCGTTGTCCTCATCCCTACAAAGCATCCCACGTCGCTACTTATTTGAGCAATTTAGTAGCCAACGATTTATCACAACGACCTATTGCATGCAAATGAGCATTTGAGCTTTTTCGGTGTCCGTTCCACATGCAAAAGGAGGAAGTATAAAATCAAAGACGGCGGTACAGTTGCCTTCAAAGCACATGCAATTGTTAAAGGCATGTCGACTTAGAATTACTTAAAGGTGCTAAAAATTATTCTTACCATATTCGAACCTTGATGCGATCGGAAGCATTATGGCATTCGCTAGAAGAAAAAGCAAACGAAAATGCGTTTACAGCAACTAATTCTTTGCAGTGGAGCTAGTAAAAGGTTCTTTACGTGCAGGCGCTACAGAATGTATTCAATCCCTTAATAATTGCCCAAATTACCCAATCGGCTAAAGCGTTCGACTTTAAGAGGAGAAAGATGACCAACGTGATGAGTGAAAGGACTCACAAGTAGAACTTTTCGTCCCAAGTGGGATTCAGCTCCTGAGGCACTGTCTTCGTCCGGCGTCTTACCTTGCCCACCTGAACAGTCACGTAGGGATCACTGCGACCGCTCTTATCCTTTCCAATTAGGCCTTGAGCCGACTTCACTGAGCGCGCCAAATTTAGCGGAAAAGAGTTTTGATTTTCTTTTAAGCTCAAGTTTTAAAAGCAAAAAATAGGTGCGATCAAAATCCTTCTGGTGTAGAAGAGCTGGCTGCGAGTGTGGGAGTAATTTGCTAGAAATATATTAAAATGTCTTGTCCGTATTTACCACATTGACTCGAAGCTTAAATCACTTTAACGAATGAGCGAAACAATTTAATTTATGGAAGTTGCTAATTTTGATTTAAGTAGCAAGCTCAGGATTCGCCTTCCAGATCAACGCTTTTGTTTTTTCGGTCAAAAATATCCAAACAAAAGGCAATTCAAGTACTCCTTTGCTGTAAAATCGCTTTAGAAACGACTATAACATGGAACTGAATGCACAAAGACTGAGTAGGTTACCGGTGATGGCAAGTTTCGCCGACCACTGACTGGCACCGGAGAGTATGCTTCGTTCTACTTCTGCCAGACGCTCCGCTCGTGTCGTACCCTCGACCGGATCGATGGCGAAGACATCAAAGATCGTCTCGAATATGTCTGGTCGTTCTGCCAAGCGTCGATGAATAAGTGAGCGCATCGAATTCATCGCCGCCTGCGCCTTATCCTCTGCTCCATGTCGTGAGGACTTTTCGGCAGAGCCTTTCAATTCAACAACCAAAACGCAACTCTTAAACGAACTTTATGCAGAAATAAAATTCACTGTGCCAAGTGCTCATGCCAAGTTGTACTTATTTTGTGGAGAAAGGGTAAGTGAACCTACGCTGCAAGCAATCAGCGTTGAGGAGGCGTTTGCACTTCTCGTGACACTTCACGCCGCATTCGGAGCAGCGCAGACCCTGTCTTGCCACACCCCACAACAGACCCTCACACTCATAGCAGTAGGTGGGACTAGTGGCGTTGAACACTTGAAAGTTGTGTGGTGTATTGCCTGAGATGGGATACGCCAGAGCGTTCAGTGTCTTCCGGTACACCAACAGCTTCTACAAGGCGAATACGGAAGCAGTCTTTAAACTTGCAGCAGCGCTGGAGGCAGTGGTAACAAAAAGAGGCCTAGGGAAGGTATCCCTGCACCACTCACAAGATCAGCTCCACTCAAGGTGGTACTTTGTCCAATGCTAGCGGGCAGGACACTGGCTGTTCGCTTTTGAGCCGACATTGTCTAAGAAAAGGACAAACATCTGTCCAAATACATAAAAGAAGTACAAAACTATGTAATCAGTAGTAGGTGAATGCAAGGTAGGACTCACCTGAAGCACCTAAAAGAGAAGAAGAGAAAGCACATGTCAAAACAAAAAAATAGCGATTAAACGGAAATATGTGTCCACAAATTTATCACTCAATGTCACTGAGTGCAACCTAGTCACCAAGTCCTCCCTGCTCTGACAACAAAAAACACTAGGCTCGACCCAACCATCCGGCTATGGCGGAGCGGCTTGGGTCACCACTAGTTTCTCTGGCTCAAAATGACACGGGCATGCCAGAGCTCATTCCTTGATAAGGCATTACGGTAAAGAGAAGTGGAAACACTCACCAAATCACTGACAAGTGGCAAGGTTCGCTTGTTCCAGCGTCGTTCTGGAGCGCTGTCAATCGACTGATAAAAACTTTTGGCAGCACTGCATATAGATGGAAAAAAGAGGCGTGCATGCATTAGCAGAAAGCATGGAACAGCAAGCAATACGCCGCATCGCCGTCCACTCACCGATTGAATATTTGCGATTTTTCGTCCGAGTTATCCTGGTCAATGGCGGAAAATAAAGCATATTAATGCATGAAAAAGAGAGGGCAAGTGGAATGCAACACATGAGATAATAAACACAATTGCGAGAGTTGGACTTCTACTCTAGGACACTTTTGTGATGGATTAGCATGTCAGAGCATGTTCGTCAGACTAGACCAAATCACAACCGCACCAGAGAAGGGACATCACTTGACCGATCACACTGTTTAGGGTGGAGCATGTGAATTTTACCTGAGAAAACACGAGGTCTCTATTCTGACTGAGCAGGGCCCACCTCCACCTCGCACGCATGTGTGGATCTACTTGTGGAGGTGAACTCTGACTTCCACTCTCCTTGGCCACCCCATCCTTGGACTCCTCCTCTTCCCTCGCCGTAAATGCTTGTGGAGAGTTGGTGGTGAGTGAGGGAGACTTGCATGTTGGAGGGCGCGGAGCAGAGGGAGGAGGCGGAGGAGGTGAGTCTTCTTCAACTATTAACGCTCCAGTTTGTAAAAAGTCCTCACTGGAAGAGCCGACGGCAGCCAGGTTAATTGCTTCATCAGGAGTCATCTCATCTTCCTCCTCCTCCTCCTCCTCCTCCTCCTCCTCCTCCTCCTTCTCCTCCTCCTCCTCCTCCTGCTCCACTTCGTTTATTCCGATTTTTGGAGATTCGGTAAAAGAAGACGTGCCGGATCGTATTGACACTTCCTCATTCCCCCTCACCTTCTCTATGGAATCACTGGATACTCCAGATTCTGTGAGAGATTCCATGTCTCGAGCGCATTCATCTTCGCCAGCAGTGCTCTCCTCCCTCTCTACCTTTAAGAATGGCTTCGAGCCTGCTGGCAAAAAATTGGTTAAAATATCAGTGTTATCACCAGGCCTTTCCACTTTTCGTATGTCCTTTGGAATTGAGTGGTAAGGGACCTCTTCTGGCCGTGTCCACCGATCTACGTATCCATTTGCAGTGGGGGTAGGAGTTGGTTGCAATAATTTCTTCCTCTCCTCGAAGTCACCTAACCACCCACTCTTTGAGATTAGTGTACTAATCGGTACATCCTCGTCGGATATCTGTCTTTGATTGTTAAACTTATTAGGGAGTGCTGAGACTCGGTGCAAAGTCACAATATGCCTTGGCGCCACTTCAAGGGCATCACTTGCCTCAGAATCAGATGAACTATCAACTAAATCATCGAGGATATCTGTCTCTCGACTCGGCAACATTGCGACGATATTCTCAATGTTCTTTGTTTCAAAGTGCACATGAAGGTCCTCATGGGGACAGCTACATTGTTCAAGACTGTGCCAGTGGTTTTCATTCCTCAAATAGGGACAAGAACAGCCCGGATGACTGGCCGCCGCCATGAAGTAGGGATTCCGTATGGTCAGATGATAATCCGTCGCTTTTGTAGTCGATACTGCAGGTGGTGAAACTGAAGCTGGTGGTGGCGGAGGAAGGTGGTTTCGGTAGACTTGCGGCTGTAGTCGACGCTCCATGATCCTCGCCACCTCCAGATCGCTTGTTGTTCGCACCTGTTGCATCCCCAAGTATCCCGAGTGCTCACTCCTACTCTCCCTTCTCCGCCTTCTCCTGCGTTGTCGCACTCTACTGAGTCCGACACAGCAGCAAACGCAACAGCCAAATAGGCGATAGGCAATCTCGTACAACTTTCGCTGACGGCTGACTGTCACCGTCCGGTGGCTGCCCATAGGCAGCCCTGCGTAATTCCACTCCTTCGTAATTTCTTTGGCAAATAAATTAGTCCCCTGGAGGGCAGCGCCAACACCGACTCTGCGTGCTTCACCTCTCCTGGACTCCTCCTGCCTTGCCTCTCCTCTCCTCGCCCTGCTTCCCCCAGCTAAGCTACGCCAGTGACTTCGCGCAGGTCTTATTTATACGCGGCATGGACGCGTACGTATCGATTTTGCCCGCTCGCGCTCCACCAATCGCCGCGCTTGGGTACTACGTGCGCACTTGATGAGAGCTCAGGGTGGGGAAAGTGGAGTTTCTCGCCCCAACTGGCCCTACCGACGACAATCATGGCGACGACGACAACGACGCCAACAACGGTTCACGCTTAAAACGGGGGCAGGGAGGAAGAGGAGGGTGGGGGTAAGCTGCTGATATTTCAATCGCATGTAGTTATGTAAATTGGCCTAAGCTCCAACTTGGATCACTAGTGCGGGGCAATTCCTCCCTTCCAAAATGATTATTTGCAGCTTTATTATCACCAACCTCATTACCATTGGCTAATCTGGGGTGTCTCCAGTGTTACCATCTAAAGGGCTATTTGGCCTTCTTCCCCACATTGAAAGGTATTCCGTGGTAGCAAAAATTCTGTTTCTAGAAATGGAAGAGATCGGTTTTCCTTCCACTTAGTCGTCCTTTTATTGGTAAACTCGTGCATTATCACGATGAGTTAATAATTACAGTATATTTTGTTTGATAGACAGAAGATGAGGTGAATGAGAGTGCATGTATAAATTATGCAGGAGATCCAAAGAAATGACCACTCCTAGTGACTCAAGGGTACAAACAGCCTCCAGCAAAGTACAAACAATCATTTCATCTCATTATAAAGTCACCGGCATTCATTGCCCCTGGCCCCTTCCCCCCGTACTAAAGTACTCCATGATGTGAGAAGCTAAAAGAGCCGACCTTTTACTCCCTTTAGTCGCCCTAACCACAGGGGATACAGAGATTTTGAAAGCGATGCCTCGTTTAAAAAAATCGTGGATGTTTTTGTCCCAAATCGTTTGGCGTCCCTAATGCTTTTTGAGGGTAATTTCTTTTTGGCGATTTAAAGGCACCTGAACAGCACATCTTCAGCCAAAGGAGACAGCCTATCTTTTTGTCCTCAAATGATATATGGGAACATTATTCCATTGACAAACAAATTCAAACAAAGCATTGTGCCAGTTATCAGACGTTTACGTGGCATGATGTTATAGTTGTTTTGCTAGTAAAGCTAGGTATGTTGACTTTACCAGTCGCCTGAATAAGTCCCTCCGAAGGGCATTGCCTGACCATCTATGCGACCATTTTCTTGCCTCTTCTAAACCTCTCCTTTTATTTCAGCAGTAATTAGTGAAATTGGACATTTCCCCACGCTGGCACTGCCTTGCGTCGGCCACACCATGTCAGGAGATACTGCTAATAAGTCTACCAACATACCCGAAAGCTATGACGTCCCATGGGTAATTGAAAAGTGCAACTGGAGACGTCAGTTTCTGTGGAAGCCATGCGAGCATACCATGAGGGCAGACGCCGGAAAACGCATGGTGTCTCAGCTGATTCGTGATCGTGGTTGATTCCCAAGTGTTTGTTCTTTCCGACCAAAGCGGCTGCCCTTTGAAAACGACGCAGTGCTGCCTCAGAGGAGTGTAGATGCAAAGCTAAAACACATCCAAAGTACATCCAACAAAGCTATGGAAGGACACTTGTCTAAGTCTTTACAATACCTTCAAACAAATTTTAATAAATCTTCCTGTCCTCGTTTCCTTCAAATCCAATGTGGACGGAATGTTGGGCTTGAGGAGGCATCAAACCTCCCATTTAACTTAAAAGAGCCACTGAGTGAGTTATTTTAAACCTTTTAAATAGTCAATTGGCGCTGTGCCTCCTGAAAGTTACCTTTTTTCGTTCCCAAGTCCAAAAATATCACCTCATATTTTTGAGGCTAAAAATGGACTCGACGTGCCAAACGCACAGTGAGTAATCACCTCACCTTCCAAAAATAAGTTCACTTGCCATAGTGAAAGAGTGAGAGACCTCGTGACCTAAATCAATGCTGCTTCAGCTATGCCCTCGACCTTAAAGGAAATCAAGGCGAGCTAAATAATTTACAAGAGACACCTTACAATCGGAGCGGACTAGGAAAGTATGAAAATAATCGCACAGATGGTTGTGTTGCATGGGGGACGATCGTGGAAATCTGATGTGTCAATGACTTTTACCAACTGTAGCGTGTTTTCAGCTGTCAAAGTCATCGTGTTAAGGAAGATTGTGTCAGTTGCTTTCGCCTGGCAACTCCACTAGTCTGCCAACTTAGCCACCTTTGCTTGGTGGGAAGAGGTCCGCTTTTCGTGACGGGGATTCGCATTACAGGGACTAAATATTTTGTGTCGGAATAACCTAGGAGCTGATACTCTCAACTGTAGCAATCGTGTACTGTGCTGGTGGATCTGGAGCACTTGGGGTGTCATGAAAGGAGGCATCAGAGAGAGTCTCGAAGCCGCCCCAAGTGACGGTGCTCCAGGTACATCAAGGATCATTAGAAGTATTGAGGCTCAAGCCGGATGCCAGAAATTCCGGAGGTAACTACGCAGTGAACCAACAAGGGGGCTAGAACTGCTTTATGCTTCTTTTGTTCACTAATTTCAGTCTTCTTAAGACATCGCTCCATTTTGATGTCCGGCTTAAGCGCGCAGATTTAATGAACCAAATACCAAATGTGTGACCCTTTTTTCCATCCAAGTTAGAAGCAGTAGAATGGCAAGTAAAATCTGCGTCCTTAGTGAGGCTTCCAAGATGGCGGCATGGAACGCACTGCGAATCCCCTCCCCCATCTAATTCGAGATGGCAAATTCAAAGGTGTACGTTGCTGAGATAAGAGAATGAACGTGGCTTAAGCAGGCTTTGGAGGGTTTATTCCTCTGCCAGCTTAACTTGTGAGTTGAAGGAACACATGGGGGTGGGTTGCAAAGCCCATATTGCCTCCACCTTAACAATATGATCATAAAAGGCTGCTTTGTCCTTTTAAGGGCGCTACCAGCCATTCGGCCACAGAAAGTCGACTTGGCGGCACTTAAGGCGCTACTTTGGGGTGTCAACGCCTTGTAGGACTCTAACCAACGAGTTAGCAGCTCCTCACTTAAAACCTTTGAGGACTGACGCTAAGGAGAACATGTGTTTGGTAGTCTCAAGAAAGCACGATTTGACTGTCGTTGCATTTTAAGGCACCAAATGGCACAGCACTGACGAGGAGACACCGAGACATGAAGGAGAAGCGAGGAGAGTAGAGCAAAGAAGGGCAAATAGAAGCAAAAAATATTCTTCTGCACAGTTTCCCACTTTTGCCTGCCCAACTTGCAATGTTAAAAGGCGACGGATGACGGAGTAGTGGAAGCGATCCTCCTTCTCGTACCTGGCAAACAGTTTTTTGTAAGAGAAAGGCCTTTGTTTAGTGCACCGAAGCACAGTCGATGGGCAAAAATGAAAGTTGACCGGAAGTGGAAAAGTGAAACCAGCCAGGTGAAAAATGAGTGGAGAAAAAGCACGAGGAAATGATGCATTCGTAGTCAACATGATTGACACATTGTCTAATGCAAAAAAAGTGTTTACTGGTAGGGCGTATTAAGCAAAAGCGGAGGTAGTTTTTCTCCTCTCGTGGTAAGGCGCGCCTGGCACTTCACCGCCTCTTCATCACCGAGTGGCCTGTGGTCAAAACAATGACTCCGAATTTTTTATGTTAAAACTCGCAGTACACGGCTGGGCGTCGGAAAAGACTCCTTTGAGAAGCAGAAACTTACTTTAATGCATAACTTGACATTGAGTGGTAATAGGTTTGAACATTCACATGCACAGACGCAGGAGGGGAAAATGTGTGGGGATATATTAACTGCCGACGGAGCCATTATTCCCTTTAAAAAGCCCAGGATGTTTGATGGCGGCGGAGAGAGGCTACAAAAGTGCCCAAATCAAAGGAGCCGACTCCATTGTAAGCCTGTAATTATTTAAACATTTATCAAATCGAGGGCCTCGATTCTGTAAATTTAAACGAGTTCCTGTTAGAGAAGGCTGAGCCAATCGTATATCACTAAGTCGTTCCCCCTTCCGCCCCGTCCACCCCCCTTTAATGTTGGAGAGAAAAAAATTGCAGCGGAAATGAGCTAGGTGTTTACAATTTCAGTGGAGATACGCAATGCGACCATGTTTTCTTAAAGGACTTGGACATAATCTAGGCAGGAATGCACTAGGCAGCCCTCTAGTTTTGGGTAATAATTCCTGCAAAATATGATGCCTTTCGTTTGTAAATCATATTCAAATGAGTTAAAAACTACTCCCTCTTCATCAATAAAGAGGGTGTAGGGAATCTTATTTACAGGAAGCAAAATCTGGTTCAAAAGATGCCAAATTTAAGAGTGCTTCATTTTGTAAAGATGTAAAGGCCATCATCATGCTTTAAAGGGCTGATTTGCCTATTTAGGTAGCAAAGGCAGGTACATTTGGTAGATGTCAAACTGGACACTCAAATAGGCTACTTTTACTCACTCACAGGTTGATTTATCCTGGATTTATGCATTCCAATGCATAGAGACGCTTTGGGGGCAGTGCGCTATGCTGAGGGAGTGCTTTGAGCTGTTCAGCGGATTTATAAAAGACGAGTCATTGGTGAGTGAAGTTGTGAACAATACCAAGTGTGTAATATAATTGCTACTTGAAAAAATCAGTAGCACAAAAAAGATTATAAAAATCCATATGGACGAAGCGACTTGGTGAATAAAAATCTACACTTCTTTATACCAAAGTGCTATGCTTTGCTTTTAAATGTCTCATTGGATTACATCCCTCCTGTTACATTTTGTTGTTTGTGGAGTCGTAGAAATGACCCATTTTTGAGCTCAACTTGTCAGAAGACCTGACCAGGCTAAAGCAACTCGGAAGATTGTTAGCAAGGGTTCATAAATCACTGCAGGCGTTGTCAGCAATTAGAAAGCTTAACAGAACAAGAACCAAAGAGAAATGTGGGTAGCCAAGTTTTCTGATATGAGAACAGTTAGGGTTCAAATTAACCATCCAAATCTCTTGTGTAATGGTTGCTGCACAGATCATAGCGGTTAGCAGCTAGTAATATCAAGTAATCAATTTTTTAGATTTACTAAACGCATAAGACAATGAACAAAATGTATCAGTTGCACCATATTTGCAACGATTTTAGGTGCATGCACAAGAGCCATTCATACTAATCTCGAAGGCGATCGCAGTGGATACACCATCCATCAAGTTCCACGATTTAAGGCATAAGTCAAGGTTGCAGAACCATGTGATGCGCTCTTTGACCTCAACTGAGATCATTTGGGTTCGCAAAAGAAGCCTTCATTATGAATTAAGACCTCCGACTAATGAGCTAGGTGTCCTTGTAGACGAACTAAAGCTTTGTTTGTTGGGAAAGGTGATCAGACGTTTGCCTTATTAAGACGAAAACTCGGTGTGTAAATGGGGGTTTCTGACCTGAGTGCAGGGAACACCAAAGGCTTTTAAGTTTGAGTAGCGAACTATGGGAATGGTTAATGTAATCTATTACGGAACCGTCAAAATACTTTCCGCCCTAACGATTTCCCGTGCTGCATTGAGGGACGCTTCAGGATTGTGAGGACGAATACAGTACTGATAGTTGAGGAGGAAAATCCTAGCGTGTAAATGCGATTCTTAAGTCATTGTTGCTGATTGTGCCCTAGAACATTCATCGGCATGGAGGAAGTTGCGTCCGCCCCTCTGCTACTTCTCCGATTTGCGATTATTTAAAGACTTAGTTTACCCGCCGATTACTAAGTTAATGACAGCGAAACCTGAAGGCTGTCAAGTAGCAAAAACTGGACCGGAAAGGAAAATCTTTTTAGCAGAGGGGCTTTGCTACGCCCTCAACCGAGGACACTATCCTGACCTTCCCAATGAAATGCTGCTGTGTCGCCAGGAGGGTCACAATTACAAAACCAGTCAGCGGGAAACCACCTGGACCATCAGCAAATGTCAATGGCGATAAAAAGGGCGAATGTCTCCCGTAGTTACTGTGCTTACTAAATAAAATTATTTTAACTAACTTTTATGATGAAAAGAAGCGGACTAATGAACCGTCCAGGCGGAAGTTGAGAAGGATCTTTTTCCAAGACGTTTCATTTTTTAATGAACTCCTTAACCTGATTTGCATCAGTTGTTAAAGAAGGTTGCTTTACCAAAAAGCTGTTTTCTTTTTATAAACTCTCATTATGGAGAACAGGAAGGCAGCAAAATGACAAACCATAATTTTGATCGACCTCTCGGAGCTCGGCTCCCTCGTTCATCCTCATTCTGCTCTCTTCCTTTCCGCCCCACTAAAAAAATGAAGGTTTTTTATCGAAATCTTGTTGAGCATCTATTTTACCAGAAAAAATTGAGCTTTGTTTTCACTTTGAATGCAATCTAGCTTTCAAAGGGAAAGGGGGATGGCAAATTAAAAGCTTGCTAGCATGCTAGCTGAATAGTAAATCCCAAAATAATATATTTCTTAAGGTTGCATGAAGTTTAGTCTTTTTTGCGTCTTTTTAAGCATGGCTTAACTAAGTAGAGGTCGTGTTCTGAAACGGAATACTACTTGAGTCTCACTTTGTTAGTGGTATGTGGTCATTTGTATAAACCTACCTAAGGAGTCGACATAATTTTGTCTAATTATACCCCTTAACGTCTATTTTCACCAGCAAAGTAAAGCCAATTTCTTGCAAAGAGCTTTTTTACTCTTTATGCAAGTTTCTGGACCCACCGTTACAAAAAAGTTGGACGTGGGTTCCGCTTCAGCTTAGGTCATTCCACAATTAAAATTCAAAACCGGAAGTACATAAATGCAGCAGTGACTTAGCCTCTCCAATCACTCAAGCATTGCCAGTCCACTTGAGGTAAACCCAACCAGCTTCCTTCGCTGACCACCCACCCATTGGCCCACCATTTCTGATCATTACTAGTTCATTCCAGTGGTTGGATTTTTCTCTCATTCTCCTATTCAATACATTGTAAGCTAAGCGGTTTCACTTAGTGCACGCTCTCATGCGCTTTTGCATCATTTAAATTGCTCTTCCAACGGTTTAAATGCCTTTGTTCATTCCTTGATTTAGCAATCAGTTTGCGTCCTCCTATTCCATCCATCCACTCGTTCATTAACTGAATGGCCTGTTGCATCGTCTTAGAGGCTCCTTTTTTTGTCACACACCAGCAGGTCAACAGGCTTCCAACACCGTCTGCCAGTCCATCAAACTGCGACGAAGTTGGGCTGCATTTATCTAACCGGGAATTTTAATTCATTTGGGAGATCTTTGGCAGGGTTTTTCCTCACTCTTTATCTTTTATCTAGCCAGGTGGTTTGAGTCGCAGGCCTTTATTTACAAGAAAATTTATGGCCATCCAGGCGCGAGACACGTAATTACCCTCCTGCGGGTCCCTCACACCAGCCGCAGAGGTTGAGCTACTCGCAAGATAACAGCGGCTGCCTCAATGTCAGTTTCTCACCCTCCAAACCCTCGTTGTCAAACCAGTGGGAAAGAGAAGTGGATTCTCATCGCCGACTTCCACTTCTTCCCTTGTGGTGGCATAAATGCTCGGGTGCATGAGAAACCCTGTAAATGGTTTATAATACGAGGGGAGAGAATACGACACTTCAAAGGTAGTGGAAACCTTGTACCGGAAACGGCTTTGATCACAGCGCAGATGCAGTGCCCATCTGCGCCTCCTCTTTTGCTCAAGGGCAGGTAATTTTTGCACGCCTCTGTCACCCCGCGTCTTGACGGGTAAATCACTTGCCAAATGACTAACATATCCCAAACTGTCGGGTGTGCATTATCTCCTCCTTCCCCTCCCCTTCCTCCTTAATTTAGTGGAAAAGGCTCTTTTCTTTGGAATCCACTTGACAAGCACTTTCTTATTCATATTGATAAGACCATTCATTTTTTTACAGTTCGGGAAGAAAATGCTCGCGGTTTAAGCAGAGAATGCAGTGTAGGGACAACTGCACCTCCCCTATTGTTCACTGCCCTACTGCTCTTCCCCACAAAGGGGTAATAACTCGACACAACAACGTCTTCTGTCAAACTTTCTGGTAAGAAAGAACGGTTGGTTGGTGAAAAATTATGCAAACAGGAAGGAATTTCTTTTTATGGATAAAATGCTAAAGCAGAGAGTTGAAAAACTTCACCTCTGAATGGGAGCAGTTGAGCGCACAAGTGCTGTCGATGAGTCTGCCATAAAGCTGCGTCAAAAGGGTGTATGTAGAGCAGCTCAGTTGGTCGCTGCCAATCTCCCACAACTCTAGCCTCCACGCTGGTGGTAATGGCTGCCTTGAACATGCATGCCACCTGGTCTACTCCCAGACTGGTGTGGCTCATCATATACTTAAGCCGAATTCAAAAAAATTGTTCTTAGCGGATTAGAAGGCTTAATTTTAATGACTGAGAGAAGCTTCAGAGTGGACGCGTACACTCTGAGCGGTTTGATCGCGCCAAATAAAGGTCATCAAAGTTT
Organism: Taenia crassiceps; assembly: GCA_023375655.1. NCBI lineage: Eukaryota > Metazoa > Platyhelminthes > Cestoda > Cyclophyllidea > Taeniidae > Taenia > Taenia crassiceps. The sequence goes on from JAKROA010000007.1 coordinate 771,128, forward strand.
TTAAAGCGAGTGTATAATATTGCAGATTGTAGAGTGTACAACTTTAAGAACCCATCGTAGACAATGGCAGTACAAACTTATAAGTGGCTTTTGGACACTTGCCAGAAGAGTCGTACTGTACTCCATGAGTGACCGATGACTTTATCACTAAATCCAACCAAGACAGCCATGAAACGGAGAGAAGAAATGGCAAGAGCTAGCACCATAGCCGAAACTTCTTCTGATTTTGTTCAAGCAAGCGAAGCCACAAGGAGGAGAGGCTTTAGAGCTCCCAGTACTTCAGGTAGCACACAAAAGCGTTCCCAAACCTTATTGATACCGATATGGCTGCATGTCGTTTAAGGGGGTAAAGATTCTGCATTTGATTGGAATGATATTTTCCTATCAAAACTCAATTACTCTTTGTGCACTGTAAAAACTGTTTAGATATTCTTTAAATTGTCGCTAGGTTGCTGTTACTACTTATTTCTATCAGCCACTAGAGTCGAATTAGTCGTGTGGATTGCACAGAAAACAAATGCGACTGATTTCCTCGTAAGGCCCGAGGAAGCAGGCGGAGAAGTGCATACACTGTATTTTTTCTGTTTGTTTATTTAGATGTGAGCTGATAAGTCTTGTCAACTGGAAGTTGATGCGCTACAGTCGGAGACAATGCCATCAGCCAGTGGGAATTCGGTTGTGAGTCCATGGAATAAAAAACCTACTGAACAAATCCTTTTAGGGTACGTATGAACTTACGAAACATATTTTGTAGAAAAGGTTACTTGGCATGTCAGCATGTCAATTTCAATTTCCAAAACAGCTGCCAATGGTTAAATTTTAAGCTTATTTTTCGCATGAATAATTCAATACAGTTGAGTGAGTTATTCAAAAAAAAATTTAAACCAGCATTTTGCTTAACTTCACTGCAAAAGGGTTTACTGGTCACCGGTCAGTGCACCCTTCCCAATTCGCCTTCTTGGCTGAACTTGAGGTGAGAACGGAGTCAAGACGGCCGCCTTGACAACGCCATCGAAGTCGGTTCTTCCCTATGGTGGCAATTAGCAGACCTCTTTGCTTGCAAATTTAAAAGCCCTGCAGAAATCCGGATGAAGCAGCCAAAGTTAGCTCCATGGTGCTGTTTTGCCGACTCTGGGTTGTATGGATTCTTCACTCCATCTTAAGCCAGTAGAGTAGGATAATTACTTCCTTCTTCCTGTTTTTATTTTCCCTGACAAATGCTGCGACAATTTTAATTGCACTACCTTCAGTGGTAATGACCAAAAATAAACTCCGCCATATGTTGTTGCTGTTGTTGTTGATCGTTCATTGCTATTTACGCTTCTCCTTCAAATCCACTTCTCCACTTTTAATGGCCCAGCCAGGCTTCACTCGCCTTACTTCTTCACTCAGCACCGTCTTCATGGCCTATTTTTAGGGTCTCTCTACCAACTCACAAGCCTCTTTGTCTCTCAAAAGAACTGGGCTCGCTTTAGCATTGGCCGGGGACTCAAATGGCTCAGATGAATAAAGCAATCTTGTGGATGTGTCACAAAAAACGCGGTATTAGGCTATAAAGATTGAGCAGTTTGGAGGAAGAGAGGGTAGGCTGCTTAGCTCGCCTCTTGGCTAGTAATACCATATGACGGTGGATCTTTGTGGGAGATAAAGACGGAAATGAAGCTGTTTTGAACTTTTTTGTTAAGTAGTAACCTTCATACGATACTGGTTGTCACTAAGGTTGTCAGTAACATGGACCTTGAAGGGTCTTGTAATAGGCAGGTGACAGGAGGGAGTCCGTAGGATACTCTTCACTGCCTCGCATTTTGAGGCCACGGTCCCATCGCGAAGTTATCCTCGACGCTGATGGATCTGGTGGATGGAGCAGCAAACCACTCCATCTCAAAACTGATGAGCCGACTGAAGGTGAAATGCCCTTTGAGGGAGAACCTGGAGTGAAGGGGTCCGTGAAATGAGTGATGCAAAGATCTGTTAGACCTTCCATGAACCGACAGTCAGGATGGCTCAATGAAGCCTTCTCACACAAATGACAACACACCTCAATAACTAGTTGGTTGTTTAGAGTCTTTTAGATTGTCTTCTGGTTGATTTGGGATGCGTAAATTGGGAAGGTAGAGGCCAATGTCAACTGACACTCGCAATTTTTCTCACTTGGGTAGCAAGGATTGGGTCGCTTGAATTGCCCTCCAGCCGATCTCACAATTCCTTCTCGTATTCTTGTTAGGAGGCCACCCTCAACTTGGAGATCTTTTGAATGTCAGTACACAGTTTCTTTGTTTCAGTTAAGTTCTGTCTTTGAAGAATTGACAGGTATTTATTAAGGAGGGGAGCATGGGACAGCAAATTCGAGACTCAACTGACTTGAACTTCAATGGAAACTCGAGTTTAGGCCAGCAATAGTCGGCACTTTGATTGTGTTGTAGATGAGTCAAGGTTTGAAGGAGCAAAGGTCCATTCTAGCTTACGCTGCAGCTCTTCTCCCTAGATCTCAGCTGCCTGACAACCATGATACTTGTACAATGACATCAACTCTCTGGACTCCTGTTAGAACGGCCATGAAACCGTTCTTAAAGGTCAAGTAATACCACTTTTAGCTGCAAGAGGTTTTCGACGCTTTACCATCCTCAAACCTCAATAAGAACGCATGAAAGTATCTCGGGTACAGGAAATGCGTCTTGACTAGCCGAATGTCATCAATAGATTTTGTATCGCTAAGCTAATGAATGGGTCAACCCTTCATTCTTAATGCCAAGAGACTGCTCAACTACATTGGCGTTTATTGACTACCAAGATGGTCGAATCGCCTAGAGGATTCTGGTTGGCTTGAAGGGCCTCTATTCCATGGGGACAATTAGCAACCCGTGGTTGGTTTAGCCTACAACATACAACCCCAAAGGCTGGGCTTGGCGACCAGTCCAACCTTTGTGGAACCACAAATGCTGCGGTCCCCTGTATCTTATGGCAGCCGTTGCATCGTTCATATCCAGTTGGCGAAGACCATTCCTGATGTAGCGAACACTGTTTGAAAGAAATATTGAGGTGCTGGAGCCTGAAGTCTAACCGCTAAGTGAAAGGCCACTGTCCACCGCATCACATGAAACGTTTAGGAGACACGCCGAAATCATTCAGTCCACAGGTACTTGACCACGTATGAAAGCCTACTTATATGAAGAGCCCGCAATGCGGCCTTGCCTAGTGCCTCCCAGGTAGCAGATTTACCAAAACTTTGTCCTGGAATTTAATGTCAGCGGAGTAGGAAGTTGACGGTCTCCTGATAGCTAAGATGGCGAAGGGATCGACCTCGGGGACGCCATGTTAGGAAGTCGAGAACAACGCTGCACCCACGCAATAGAGGTGCTGAAAGCTAACAGGAATGGCTTACGATAGCGACTCTCCATCGTTTAAAACGGTTCCATACCTCGCCCTGTAAGTAAACTGCTTGATGTCACACGCCCAAACGTGGTGGCTGGGTGTTTAGACGAGCAAAACAAGCTTTTGATGCTGACTGCTCTGGGCGTTGTGTGGAACATCATTTCAGACCATTTTTTGAATTATTACGATAGTTTTAACAGTTAGCAGAATCCTTGCGTCAACACAGTTACTCTATCTTAAAGAAAATCTATTGCCGATCTAAAGTATCGCTTAGTGCGCATTTAGTGCAGTCAGACAGAAGAGAAATCTTTCGGCGCTGCAAGAAAATCAACTGCTTTCCATTGGTTTGTCCTCATGACAAGTCATAAGTGCAACGCCTTGAATGCACTCCATTTCTTGCAAAGTACATCGCAAGTAAACAAAACCAACAGTAATTCGTACTTATTAAAAATCTTGTAATTACGCCATTTTAAGAGGCAGAGACTTTATTTTCATTAAGAATAGCTCCAGTTCTTGAGTAAGTCAAAATAACTAGTTAAAATTCGATTAGTAGTTATACTTACTGGTGCAACGAATGGAAAACAATTTTTTTATTCGTTTTGAAAGTAAAAGGAATAAGGGAATTGATTGACGTACTTGTAGACACACACAACAGTTGAACTGAGGACTCACAGTTCGTGAATTGTCCTGAGACCGATGTCTATGGTGGCCAGGTGAAGTGGACGCCTCCATCTTGCATGATGTAGGAAGTGCACAAGTGATTTCTCAGTCTTTGGTGCAAACTTTTTTTGAGCTGGGTCGTTTCAATCCACTCGTGGGGTGGTTCGAAATCAGCCCCCATGTCGACCAATCAGATGCGAAGCGAAGGCGATTGGTCCGTCGCCGCCTTCTGCTGCTGGGTGCATGGGGTCCACCACAGTCAGAGTGGAGACGCATTCTCTTTGACGGTGTCGCTTTACAACTCAAAAAATTGTCTAAAATTTTTAAGGATTTGAACAATGATTTAAAACTCTCTTAAACTATGAGGATTACATCAATCAATGCATGAGAGGAAGTGCGGTACCGTCAGGTTTACTTGTGAACGTACCGACAGATAGTTCGTGTTTGCAGAAAATGCGTTTTTAACCGACCCTTTTCAGAGCATCTGCAGGGACAATAAAATCGTGCTGGTTTATTAATGGCAGCGTCTTTTCTTTTTAGTGGGTGATAATGAAACCAGATAAAGTGAAGCCGTTTAAGGTGGGTTCCAAAATTATGGAAACAGTTGCGTGTAGTTTACTTAAAGCTTCATGAAGCTGTGGCCGCGTCACGTCACCATGCGTTGTGGTTCATACCTTTTCTAGAAGTCGGCAGCAGTGAGCTGGAGCAAGAAAAATGATGAGGTAAAATAGTGGAAATGACGACCGGATGTGCCTTTGGGTCACGCTTTCACGTGGTAAATTGCGCTAGGTGTATTTGCGCTTGGATAGGTTTTCCTAGAGATGTTTCTTTGCCTCGCGACGATACCGCCTTTGCTAGTTTTTAGCAGAGTGATTATTTGGGGGACCAGTCATTTCACTTCCCCAGACTACCGTCACCGCAGGACGAACGTAATTATGCAATAGACTGGCATTTGCTTGAAATACATCAAGCGAAATGCAGGACGTTTCTAGTTTTCGCCTGAATTGGAGAGAGGCATTCCTTCCTACTCGCTCACTCCTTTCGGGTGCTGCCTGTAGACTAAAATGCGGCATTTTTCTTTGCAGAGGTGACAATAATTCCGATTCTTAATTTATTTAAAAACGGTGAAATTAAATTTGTCATTTATGCTATTGGTAGAAGTGTTGGGAAATCCCTTACTTCAGTTATGTGTAGACTTTAGGAAAAATTGTCGAAATTGTAAGAAAATCGTGATGTTTAGTTTATCTGTAATATGCAAATCAGAATAAATCGCCGTTCTAGAGCACGTCAGATGCCCCATTAATCAAGTGAGCTTGTGGTGCAGGAGTACTGACTGTCAAGAATCGTCCAGTTCGAGAGGAAAGAAGTGCTGTGGCCTGCAAATTGCTATGCTTTGTTATAACCGATGAGTCTGAAATCCTATTTTGTCGACTTGGTGTAGTTTCCAAGCTTCAGCAAATTGATGTGCTTGAAACACTTCCGGTGTTGGAGCCATTTATTGCAGCTGCCAAAATAGCCATAAAAGGGGGCAGAATATGGTCTGCGCATCCAGCAACTCCGTCCCCAGTTTGATGGGCTTAGTGAGGGGACTAACGCTAGACGTGGGCATAATTACGCGCGAGTTTAGTTCTTTTAAAGTATTTATGCATTGCTCTATCGCAAAAAACTACTTGAGAGGTTCTCAATGTGATCATTATGGAAGTAGACAGGCAGATTCAATTATGAGCGTTAAAAATGGAAAGCTTCCTCGTGTTGGGCTTAATTTACGCAACAACAAGGGTAGCGTATAAAAAAGCACGTCAGACATTATCAGGTCAAAACACACATTTTTATTTTTCAAAGAAAACTAGTAAACACTTTAATTGAAGTCATTTTAAAATTGGCGATATTCTGACAGCTGCTATAATTAAGAGATCAACACTAAGAATTTGAAAAACTTACGCTTCCACAGCCCTTTGTACTGAGTCATATTCTGTGACCATTGCATTCAGAAAAATACCTTACCTAGATCAGTACTCCACGACCATAAATACACATATCAATTTGAAGAAATATTTTAGTGTCAGCAATAAACAGGGATGGTAAAGGATAAAGACTAGAGTTTTCGGGAAAAATAATTAAAATATTACCAGTGAACACTACTACAGTTAACAAAATCCTACAGTAAAACAACAATTGCAGCATAAACGTTGCATCTCGTCAAATTTGGTTTTCCGTACATGGCATTGTACTATTACTTACCTCAAGCAAAACATTCCTTTCAAGGCTTTGTTTTGTTTTTAAAATGAGGAATATTTTGCAGCCTTAAATAATTCTATCTGTCGTCTATGTTTATTATAAAATGTGAGCGCATGGACCAATCTCAAGGTCAGAGTTTCAGTTGACAGAACTTCTTTATTTGAAATGGTGTGTACGGGCACCAGGGCAAGTTTTATGTGGTCGATCCACTAGCTAGATGTTTCTTACATTGAACTCATGTAGAATGCAATCGAGTCAATCAAGAGGAGCCACGTCATATGCGAATTCCACTCGCGCCTCCCAGAATTCGTTGTTTCTTTCCGATAATGCGCTTTCTCTAAGTCGGTCTTTGAAGTCTCTCAGCGGGCTTGGTAAGCCGAAATCCGCAGTCCAGCGACTCAGTCCCTGTATTGAAAACCTAACGAAAGCTATTGGAATGATTATCAACTTTAAGGTTTGCACAACTTTGCCCTCTAGTTTCTTTTGTTATCAACCCGTATGATGTTATCCCATTTTTTTCCTAGGACGATGCCTATGCAGCGGCAGCTAACGTCCCAAAATTGACGCGTCTCCTTGACCCAAATTCCTCTACTCCAGAAAATCATTATAACGCTTGCGTTATCGTGCATAAGCTTTCTGAAAAGGAGGCGTCTCGAAATAGCCTAGCTTATTATCCCCAGGTGAGCTTAACTTTGTTTCAGCGTCACCTCCTTTGGCTAAATTAGGTAATCATGGTCCTACACTTCCTTATTTTTCTTTTCTAGATCATTGAGAGCTTGGTACACTTGCTTCAGACGACACAGGATATCAATACACAAACGGAGGCAGTGCTGGCTTTGCGCAAACTTTGCTATGCTAAGCCAGCGATCTCTGCAGTGCGTGGTGTCCTTTCCATCCCTAACCTTGTGGATTTACTGAGGTATGTAATTGTCTGCATTGTCGCTCCTCCAATTTTTTCCCAAGGTTGCATCGTTTGTGCATTCGGGAGGCGCGTTTTAGTGCTGAATTGTTTTACACTGATGCTACCTCACCTACCACTATGCCTTGTAAAAACACCTGACTGAATACGAGATTTGCAACAGATACTTGAGGCGTTTTGTGTCTTGTGTCAAATAAGACATTTCTTCCCTACAATTTTATCTCTAGTCACAGTTTCTGGCTTGAGTTTTTAGAACTTGTTAGCAATCGGCGGACTCTGCAACAGCCTCTTAAATGGTCCGTGTGTAGCCTTTTTTCGGTTAAAATAACCATCTGAACCTTTCTATTCACCACCTAGTCACCCGACGGAGACGATTTTTCTCACTGCCCTGTCTATCCTGCATCGGCAGATGTTTTTACTGCCGGATACGTCTCGACCGGAGGTAAAGGAGTGCGGTGGACCCGTCCATCTGGCCGGTCTCCTCACTCCCGAGAAGATTTCTGATCCCGCCTGGCTGACCGTCTGTGCTGATTCCATTCGTATGACCGCCTACGAGGACGCTGAAACAAAGGTGGGTGGTTTGGCTCACTCTAATCACTCTTTCGATTGTGGGAACACCTAGCATCCGCCCACTAGAACAGAACCTGATTATTTATGGGTGGTTTTCTCCAGTGCACGTTCTTTCGATGATTCACTTAGGTTTGTGGGATCCAGACTCTGGTTTAAGTTGCTCGAAATTTGCTCCCATTAAATGCGGAGACAATGCAATTCAACGCCTTTATTGCAACAAATGTTGGCTATTCATTGCGTTTTAAGTATCTTGGTATGCTTGATAATTCCTGGGCGTTTCCTTTTAATCGTACATCAAAAGTGTGCACTTTTCTCTGAAGGAATTCCTGTAACCTCGCGCTTTTAAGTACCTATTGTGACAAACGCTTGGAAACGATTGATGGGACTGAAAGGTGCATCGTCTTTTGATCTCTTTGGCACAGTAAGCTGCCTTTATTTAACGCACTCAAGACATGTCTACACTCCAGATAGCTTAAACACCAACGCAGCTCTTGTCAAATGCCAAATAAGTTTCCTTTTTGTGTGCGGTACGAAAACGCTGACGAGACTCTGCGCTTTCTAGCTTGCACTCAGTTAAGGAGTTACTTTTTCAGGGCCTACTTGCATGGCTAAATCTCACTTGAGTCCTTGCTTGAGGGTGTCGCAGACGTGACTATTTTCCATGGACAAAAGTTAAGACCATTTTCTAGTAAAGCAAAGCGTTTACTACGACTGTCGATTCTATAGGCTACAGTAGTATTGGCGCTATTTGTCAATTTCAACTTGTCGGTTACATTGCAAGAAGCAAAGGTGGGAGAGCGCAGGCCAAAGTCGTGACATTGTGAAGAGTCACGTTTAAATGAAGGATCCAAAAGTCATTGAAAGTAGAGATTAAAAACTTCCCCTTATGCTTATTGTTGAAGGGAGCCGCATCCTATAAATGTCTTTTAGAAGCTCTTTTTCTACCTCTGAATGGAAAAGCATGGAATTCTCTGTGCTAGCGTGTTTTCTGATCTATTCTTCATTTTAAGCCTTTTCTTTTCTTCTTCAACGGTGGTGGAATGATCGCCAATTTGTATGAAATTCTTTAATTGTAACTACCGGACATCAAGTATGAGTGCAGCAAGGCATCGGAACGTCTTTTTGGCTCAGTTGTAGCGGTGCCAATCCTCATAAAATCGCAAAAAATTTGCATGCGTGCATATGTGCGCACAAAGGCAGTGTTTGAATTTTTGCTGCAGCGAATTCCGTCCACTCACGCACATGTTGTGCGTTTAAGTTGCGTGCCTCACCCAACTCTTCTTCACACTTCCGTGCATGTATTCTACACGCCGAGCCACATCTGCTCTCCACTTATCCCGGTCGTGGTCACGTCTATAAAATTCGTTTTACTTAAATTAAACTAGTAGCGTATTTTAACAATGAGATGGGTTTTGGCGTCAGCCTCGTGTCTCAAAAGCACGTAGTCTTACCACTTTTTCATCCGACAACTGCTTTGTGCAGAATTCCCGGTATCAGGAGAAACATACATCTAGGAACTCTGTCTTGCAGGTACGCTTTCCCTTAACAGTCCTCTTCGCCCTGATTTCAGCTTATTCTACTGGATTGCGATATTTCGGAGAAGATTGTCTACATCTTGACTACGGGCCCGAAAAATGACAAATTGCACCACGCACTCGCGCGTCTCGTCAAGGTACTCAGTGTTTCAACCGAATGTAAGCAAGGCTTAGTGGAGGCTGGTGCTGTTCAGGTTTGTGTAATGAAAGAGACGCTACTCAAGTCATTATTTGCACGCTTAGCTGACGCACTTGACCATTGCAGGCGTTGACTCAACTCCTCAATTCTAAGCACAATTCACTTATTCTGGAAACACTCTGGGGTCTGCGAAATCTGAGCGATCAAGCCTTTCATTTGACGGACACTAGAGATCTCCTGAAACTTCTTGTACCTTTGGTCTCCTCATCTGTCGAACATATTGCGATTTGTTCAGTTGGATGTCTGTGCAATCTCACTTGTCAAAATGCCACCAATAAGGCCACTCTCATTGAGATAGGTAAGGGTGGAAAAGAAATGCGTGCATTGAGTTTATTTCAGTAAAAGTGTTGTTCAGCTTTCCCGTGTGGGTATTGCAGATGGTGTGCGTGCACTGTGTGGTTGTCTGACAGCCTTTTTAAACCGTGATGAAGTCACCGAACCTGTTTGTTCTGCACTGCGGAACTTAACCCATCAGAATGAACACGCATCGCTTGCTATACGGCAGGTATCTTTTCATTTTGTGTCTGTCTGTCTAAAAATCCAAACATCTGCCTCCTTTCGATGCCTTCGTTTTAGATTCACGATTTCGGTGTACTGAAGACTATCGTGGGTCTTTTAAAATCTGACCAATTTCCAGAGCAATTGCCTCTTGTCAAAGCCGTCATTGGGCTTATTCGCAATCTTGGGTTGTCAAAGTCCTGCCGACGTGATTTGCAGTAAGTTCAAGATGGTCTTAGTTTCAACATGTTTTCTAGTTTTATCCCTCTGCTTATTTAGAGGATTTAAAATCACTGTTAAGTATATTCTTTGATATTTCGGTATCTTGCTACTGAAGTCAGCTAGCAGTATCTCCGAATAGCACCACTTTTTCAGTCAACTTGGAACCACCGACCGCCTAGTTTCACTGTTTCAACGCGTCACAAGCGCCTATGAAGATGCTATCCGACAGCGCTCCTCCATTCTCTCAGCCGCCTCCGATCTGAGCTACATCGAGGGTGTGAGACTGGAAGACATTGTTGAACTGCTTCTTGTTGCGCTGCAGTCCATGGCGCAGCACTCATCTGCTCGGACAGTCATCATTGAAGCTCCCGAAGGCGTTTTTGCCAGTTTTGCTCAGGTCTGTTTGTTAGCAGTCGAGTCCTCCTTGATTGGTTGATCCTTTTGTCAATTTTATCCTTTCTCCCCCCTTAGTATTTGTACAGCAGCTCGGAATACCTCCAGCGGGCATCACTGAGTTTGTTAAATGAGGTCTCCGTCTGTCCTGAAGGCAGTCAGGCCATCGAGCATGAGGGTGCAGTCGCAAGGATTACCGAACTGGTGCACTCATCGGATCCAAAAATAGGTTTGTCTTAACCGTCCACGGCTGTGCTTCATTCATGATCGGTAGAGTTGCACTGACTGTCGTCTATTTCTTGTGTGGTTGATTCATAAACTTCCAAAGTCCTCGAAAACGTCATAGTTGTCTTCAGATTACGGCGTCAAAATCGGCCAAAATGTTTTGGTCCTCTTTTATTAAATGCATTTCTAACTCGGAGATTAGAGAAGAAAATCGGTGAGTCACTCACCACTCCTTGTCCCCATTGTAGCCACCTACAGTGCTTCAATCCTGCATCGCGCAGCCGCTCACTTGAAGTCAGTAGACTATCGGATGCGACTTTCGCAAGAATTGAAGAAGTCACTACGTGATTCCGGTGTCCTTCCCACCAGAGCAATTCCCTCCAACGTCACCACCATTGATCGACTGCCTGATGTTCCTGAAGAGTTAGTTCCCAAACCCCGCTCTAGAACCACTCTCAGTGAAGCTAATAATGTTGAATGTGAGTTTGAACCTACTCCTCAAATCCTAAATGCCGAGGTCTCATGTTAGGCATATCGGTAGGTGGATGAACGGGTTGACGCCTCAGACATGAATTTTGGGGAATGGGTTGGCATCACGCCCAGCTCTTAGAGATGGTCAGCAAGTTTCTCGGTTCTTGCCCACAGAAGCAGTAAATCTCTCCCACAATTTACAGCACACACCTGCGGCGATCTCACGTCCAAGACTATTTGACCTTATTATCTACTCTGTTTTATGCACCTACGAAGGTGTACTTATCCTCTTTTTCAGTTGGAGAAGACGGCAGCCACCACTGACGAGAAATAAGTAACATTCCAGGCTTACTTGTTTTTTGTGCATTAACCCGATCGCGCTTTTTCCCCCATTCGCGCCTCACTAACATCACTTTCATGACGGTTAAGTAATTATGTTTTAAAGACGAATGAACACCTTCATTGGCTTCGGAAAAAAGGCTTACGGATTTTTTGCATACAACGCGTCTAGCTCTAGCGTCGAAAGGTATACCTGCTCCAAGACGGGAGCGGATTGATGGCTGAAGAGTTGGTTAGCTTGACAGCTAGTTGGATGAGTTGCCAAATAGTTTGATGACTAGGTAATTCCTTGAGTCAGTAGCTGGAATTATGGAAGCAAGGGGGGCCGAACAGTTCAACAGTCAGATGGAACAATGACTGCATGCTCTGTTTTCTCTTTCATCCCAAAGATTCATACTCACTGGTCTTGCGCATTCACTTTCCAGCTCAACCCTACTCCCCTCCCGCCCCCTCTCCCACTCCCCAATGGTGTCATTTTACCCCTACTGCTTCTAACGGGTCAATTTTGGATCTACCGGATTCCTAAGTTTTAACCACTGCAATTAAAGATAATCAGATTTTTCTATCCTCTCTTCCACCTCTACCCAGCCGGACAGTGTCCAAACAGCACCCATCTACCGTTGGGCGAAGGACAAGTTTACCTAGAGGGTCGTGAGGCTCCGCAAATAATTTGAGATGTCGCTTAGCTGTGGAAAGGAAAGCACCACTTTTGCCGTCTTTCACCACCTCCACTTTTCTCACACAAAATTGTCTTTGTTGAACATTTTTGTAAAGCTCCTTTGTCTGTACATCTCCTCTGCCGTTGTTCCTCCCGAAGAAGCGCCTAATTAAATCTTTAGATTTTACCTCTTGCCATTCTTAATTGAGAACTCGGGAGGCCAATACCGCAGATGCCGTGGTCAGAGAGATCCAATGTACTCGCCTTCAGCAGGAAGTTTCTTCCACTTCGCGGGTGCCTTGAAGAGAAGGGAAAATTGACAAAGTAGCTGTGACTTCACCCTGTTTACTTATTCTGCTCCCACTGCGCTGTGGAGTCGTCCAGATGAGGAAGGGGGTGTGTTAAGTTTAGCTATGCCTAAGTCATTTGTTAAATGGTGGCAACAGCCCCCTCATTCTGAGCCTCCAGTGGTTTAGCAACTCATAGCCAGATTTCCCACAATGCATGAGAGGTGTCCACCAAATTACCACTAATAGGGCGCTCTATTCACCTCCGAAGACGGAGTCCAATGGATTAGCCAGAACACTGGTGCGGACAAAGCGCCTAAAGATTAAGTTGTGGACGATCAAGAAGTTTTGCACAACTGAGGCTACCAAAACATTGTCAAGCATGTGAAGTGGCAGTTCAAAAACTACAACTTCCACAGGAGCTTTGCGCGAAGAAATTGGCGTCATTTCGAGGGGATGTGGCGGGGCTCCTCGTGTCATCTGACTTGTGAGGGCTTCACAATTGCTGTAGCCTACGTCAAAGACCTTTCCAAAGGGTATGGCTGTCCCCGTTGACGTTTCAGATCGATCGCAAAATCTGGCAATATTCTGGAGGTTTTTAGGCAATCCACACAGATGTGGATATGATTAAAGGGTAGATTCCAAGGGAGATATCAAGGCAGGTGATGCCTCCAAAGAAACATTTGTATGGTCCACTAAATGCCAGGGAAAACTCTTTCCTTCTCTCGACTAATCCATGTCGGGCGGGGCTTACGCGTTCGTATTGCTCCTTCAATCATCTACAATTCAATCGCCTTCATAGGTTGACAGAATCTAACAGAGGCAAGTTGCCTTTTTGGCTGCACATCTTGTCAAAGCAGTAGATGCCATAGTAGGAACCCACGTAACCATTGAAGTACATAGTACCGCTGGATGGATCGGTGGTGCACACCTTCAGCGTCACTATTCTTGGATTGTAACCAATCATGTGGCGCTCCGGCTCCACGCGTTGGTTGGAGACAACGGGGTGTGATGCAACAAAAGCGACTGGATTTCACAAGTCTCATTTTATGTGGACTGCGTTCATACTAAGGTAAGATTTTGGCTACTCCTTAATTGCTTCCTGTTTTTTCTGCTTTTTTGTCCTCAAGCTGCCTTTTATTATCGTGCCTTGCTGTTTCGAAGGGATGGGGACCTTTGTAAGAATTGAGAAAACCAAACGCGCTATCGGGAATGCAAAATTCTCAGTTGATCAGGCATTCACTTTGGACCCGGAAGGGATCAGGTGATCGGTGGATTCACAAACCGCATAAATCTTGCAGTTGGTAGTGTGTTGTAGGCTTTAATAAGCTCCGCAGTCTCCTCTTCCTTCCTGGTGATCGTGGATGTGGAAGCCTGAAAGACCGCAATGATTTGCATGCATTCCGTCGAACGGGCGGTTTTTGAATCCTTCAAGGAGAGCAAGGGAGTTTGCGCTTTTTTTGCCAAGCAAGAGTGGAGGCAATGATGAAATTGCACTTAGGGCAGTCGTCATGTGCTTTTTGACTCGGTTGGAATTTACATACCGAGTCAACCCACCAGATTGAATCGTGTTACAACGCTCAACGAGAGGCTGTAGAAGCCTAATCACTCACGTGGTAGACGTTCTATTTGAGAGAACAAGGAGTGCCGCCTCCTTCTCTGTGTTTGGGTCTCGCCAGGACGTCGGTTCACTTGTAACAATCCCATTTTGCGAATAGACGACTACTACATAAAGCAAAACTCAAGGCTTCATTTGTACGTATATTCAGGTGAAATGACTCATGGAAATGTCCTGCGAATTGGCGGATCGCTAGTCCTCCTCATCTTCGCCATCATCTTCTTCATCGCAGGCACAAGGCTCATTCTGTTCGATGTGACGCCGTCCGCCAATTGTTCTGGCCACGCAACCGCTAAGGTCCCCAAATTCTGCACGGACGAACAGTGGCTGAGACGGTGACTAAGCCTGCCAATTTTAAGTTATTCACTCACGAATGGCTTCGGACTCATGCGTCTGGAAAAGGTGGCATATCTCTCAAGGCCGTTTAAGTCACGCCAGAGCTGTTGGTTTTATGAAGGGCAGAAATGAGGTTATTTAAAGGTGTGACTTATTCTTTTGACGCAGATCGACGTCTTCAAGAGTTAAGAATGAATGCTATTGCTAATTTTACATTTCCAAAGTTCTCAAGACTATTTATTGACCCAATTTTAGATTGAGAAGAGAAGTTGTGTCAGAGTGTATTGGGGAAGAAACTACGAAGAGAAATCAGCCACATGCTCTGCTGTAACATTTAAAAGTTAAAGTGGGAAATCAAGTCATACCCATCAGATAGTTCCTTCTCACTTCTTTTAATGACAAATCATTTTTTCCAAAAAAACGCCGTTGACAGTCTCCCATCGTTTTGTTTCGCCTTAATTAGTTTTACGATCGGCTCCGGTTACACAATGGAGACCATCGCGTTACTGCTTGGTATGGCTTTCGTCGCGGTCAATATTCGTGTATGCCTGAAGTTGAACCACGGCAGACTACCAAGAGAACTTCAAGCCACCCCTAATACCGTCCCCGCACCTCGCGACTCACATTTTGTATCTCGAGAAGTCACCACCGACGCTCACTGCAGTGAATTGGTGCTGAACCAAACTTTCTACTTATTAAGTTTTGGTAAAAACAACTCCATGAGATTTTCCTGCGTTTTTAGACCTCCTCTACCGCATATTCGGTGTTGGATGGACCGCCAGATTATGAAACGGCTTGTAGAGAACTGCAACTAGGTCCTAACGACGGTTCGATAATATACCAACCACCTTCAACGAATCCTCCTTCCCTTGAAACGCCGAATTCAAGCAATGCATCACCGTGGAGACACAAATGAGTTGGCGATGTGGCACCCATAGACGGTTGCTTTGCCGAAGACTCCTCTTCTCACCCAAGTGGATTTAACTAGTCTGTTGTGGTACTTAATGCATAATGCTGAGTCTATTCACAGAAGCTTCTCATTTTTTACTATCACAATGCATGAGATGTACCTAATAAATTTGTATTTGTATAAATAGTGCAAAACAACTTATCACACTGCTGACGCCACAAGCCGGCAGGCAACCGTTGGCGAGGAGTTGAAGGCAATCGAGCAAATTGAGTATTAAGTTTCAATGACACAAGTTTCTTTGTAGTTCCGGGCACGGTATGCTCCGCACCGAAGTTATTCCGTTAACTGGTTGATTTGCAGAGGAGGCTCTTTCATGGACGCAAGAGGTGCGACTTGCTTCAAGGGGAATCCTAACCCCAACATCGAAGTCTCGAATGCTTGCCTCGAGCCCGCTAACACAAAAACCGTAGAGCTTGAGAGAGGTCAAAACACCACCTAGCTTCGCGACGGCACCATTCCTGACTGCCTTTCCGTCCCCAAGGTTAGGATATCACCATCACCAGTCTCACCTGAAGATGATGCCGACTCCACCCCACCTCATCACCGTCCCTTATCATCGAAGCAGAAGCTCCTTACTCAAGATCAAGTACGGCTATTTCACACATTTCAGCTGCAGGAACCGATTCGAGGTCAGAGTACAGGTCAATCGAAAATTGCAAATTGCCAGAGAACGGAAGGAGTGGGAAATGTGACAGAGTGGCTCCACAGCGCCTCCAGACATTTGATTGCAGTGCAAGATGGGTTAGCATAGATTAATTTTGATCAGCGCGCTCACCTTCTCGTTTAATTTGCAAGGCAAAAACAAAGAAGCAAAACAAAACAAGACAATTCAACACTGCCACGAGATATTTAACAAAGCAGTAAGTTAATTTGAAGGTGAGCATCTGGTTGACAGTCGACTTTCTTATGTACACAATACACTTCAGTCAACTAAAAAAAGGTGAGAGAATACTGCATTTTCGGTGTTAAGGCCCCTTTCACAGTAGAAGTGCAATATCGAGATGATGGCTTCGAAAATGCCGTCGTGACCACGCTCACAAACAAAAAACAGATCAGAGGGATCGAGATAGGCGGAAGGAGAGGAAAAGCAGAAGGGAGGAAGAAGGAAATAGCAGGGGAAGGGATCAATCTCGTCCGAGGTAGTAGCCTTATGACAGGCAAGGAGGGACGGGGAAGAGGAGTGAGAAGGCGGATTTACAATCGAGAGATCGGGTCAATTTGGCAACTCAATTCGGTCGAGAGTCTCGACTCTGTCGGCAGTGTTGCTGTTGCTGTTGGTCTTGCTCTTGCTGCTGTTGTTGTTGGTAGTGGTGGTGTAGCCGTACAAAATCGACGAGGTGGCCGGGAACTCGGTGATGGAGAGAGCGAGGCAGAGCACGAGCCGCCAGACATTGGAGGTTCACATGCCGCAGTGGATGCAGGCCAGACATCGCCAGTATCCGCGCGCACGCTCGTCCCCACGGCCACGTCATCGTGTTGTTGCGCGTCGCTCCTACCACAGCCGTGGCTGCGCAGGCACCGGCAGACCTAGCGAATCGAAGAGCGGAGGTCGTGACCGAGGAGGGAGAGGAGGGAGAGGAGGAGCTAGCAGCGAAGGAGGCTATAATAACAGCAGCGGAGACAGCGGCGGATCTTAGAGCGGAGCTAGTAGCTGACAAAGGACTGGCGGAAATAATGTTCACTCCGACATAAACATCATCAGATGCAGCGGTAGCGGGGGTGACAGAAGCAGCAGCAGCAGCATCAGTGGCGGGTCTGGGAGAGGAGGAAGAAGAGGCAACGGACCTAGTTGATGTAGAGGGAGAAGAATCAACGTCCATTGCTTCAACTCTGCCTGAAGCTCCGCCTTCTGCTTCCACCACCGTGTCCTCACCAAAGGGCGGGGGCATGGCAGCGGCATCAAAGTGGGCTCCACAATCCAAAACGAGGGTGGCGACCAGCTCGGCCTTCTGAGACTCGGAGAGAGCATGGGAAGCGAGAACGCGGCCAATTGGACGATGGCCACAGGCGTCCTTGGCGTCAGGATCGGCGCCTAGTGCGGTGAGAAGACGGAGGAGATCCGCGTGTGGCAGCGGCAAAAGATCACATCGTACCAAACGTGAACACGATGCGGCCATGTGCAATGGACTTGCGCCCTCGTGGACACGTGGATCTAGTCGCACCAGTCTATTTACCTGCGCAATAAAAAGCAATGTCTTTTCCGGTCCGTGATACTGTAATTCCTCAGCTTGGCGGCACGTTTATTACGAAACTGGTAGCTCAGACAACATTACCAGGTTCATGGAGGACTTACTCGCACAGGGCAATTATACCCTTTGTTTATATACTGCCTATTTCTCTTCTTTTTAAACGTCATGGACGCGCACGCACCTGTTGAAAGAAGCGTTCCAACAATGCAGGAGTCATTTTGCTACGCATCTCGGCATGCTCCGACTCCGAAGGCACGAAGATGCTCCACGCTGTGGACGCAGGTAACTCCTCCGAGGCCTCAGCGGCGTCAGGCATTGAGGTGGTAGTTTCTGTGGGAGTCTCCAGCAGCGGAAAGGTGCCTGAAAAGATGGGTGTTTGCGTGGGTACAGCTATCCCGTTTGGAGTGTTACGAAACGCTTCCAGTCGTTGGCGATGCAGTGGCGGAGGACGCGCATCAGGTGGGCAAAAATAGTAGGCAAGGAGAGCGATAAAGTGCAGACAGAGACGCACGTGACGATGCAGATTTGTCGCCTCTTTGTCCGCGCTCGTATACGCCCATGGCATGCGCCCGTACCAGTGTGGATAGGAGTACTCCATACCCCTGATTTTGAAACAAAAAATTGAAATAATTCCGACTTGGCTTAGGTAGAAATTTTTTAAGTGGGAAAATCCACTATAGAAATTTGCACACCAAAAGCGGCTGTGCGCTGCTGTGGCTCCCAGACCCTGGCACAGCAGTCAGCCCCATAAGCGCCTACAATTTCGGGTAGTTAACGCGCGCCAGGTACCGTAGGCCCTCCACCCCACCTATGAACTGCACGAATGGATAAATGCTGAACACGATTAACCAGGACGCCACGCGTCATACCACGATGAAATGGGGCAAAATTTTGGTGCATCATCGGCTTTCGGGGTCTGAAGTCACATTTTGACTTAACCAACCAGTGCTTTTAACTTCAGCTAGAGTCCTCTCGTTTAAAGTCCTAGATACATGCCTTTTTCCTCCACAGCAGAATAAAGTACACCGCTTCCGCCTCACCTCTCGATGTTATCAATAGCAAGTTCAATGGAGTCGACGATGAGAGAGGGCTGCAAGCGGACAGCGCGAAGGCCGGAGTATCGATTGGAGAGGACAATGTTATAGAGCTCCGCGAAGGCCAAAAAGGAGGATTGAGAGACGTAGGAGAGGGGCTCAAGAAAGACGCGCTGTAGTTCAATGGCGTAGCGCCAGAATGCGAGGCACTGAGGAATTGCTCCCGTGTCGGCATACGTCGCTCCACGGTAGCTATTGAGAGGCAAAATAACAGGTTCTTGGTACTATCTGGCTGGAAGAATCAACATTTCTGCCCTACCACTTAATTGCCGTGATGTTCCACCAAGACAAAGTTAAAAAGCACGATCTGATAAGCAATGACAGTTGATGGCTTAGACTAGTCGGATAAAGAGCAACTAAAAGTGCTTTTAGAACTCCAGGAAGAGCACAAATAGTAGCCTTCAATTCAAACTATATAAGCTCCACCAAACAGTCCGCAACCGCCTCCCCTTACCGTAGAAAGTAGATGGTATCGGGGTGATCAGGGCCCAAAATCCGCAATCGAATGAGTAGAGGCTGCAAGGGTAGCGCGTAGGCATCCTGGGTGACGTGTTTCAGCTCCGTAAAATCGGCGAACTCGCGGATCAAACCAAAAGCAGTTAGGCTGTACCGCCGCAACCGCGTGATCAATAGAGGCTCCGGTTGGGATGATGCTGCTGCCTCAGACTGCAGTTTCTCCTCGGCTGCCTCAAAAATTTCGCATGGATCGACTGAACCGCGCGAAATTGCCTCCTAGTAATGATTACTGATGCTTTACTTGTCAACAGAAATGGCAATTCGTCGGCATTAGAGAATGCAATAAAAGGTCTTCTGTCAATAAAATGAAGTGAACTAGGTAGGTAATATCGTACTTCTGAAACAGAAAAGTAACGAAGCCTGTGTGCCTCGTCAGATGTGGAAGATGACTGGGCCTGAGGCGTGACATCGCCTAGAAAGAGGCAAAAATTTTAAATGGTTACCTTCGGCTTAAAAAGGAACAGGTACGGTTTGAGACAGTTTCCTCGAGCCTCTAAAAATCGTTTCAGTAAAGCTGGAAAGCTTGGATCGACTTTAGATCACACTATTATTCTCAATCCATCAAAAGCGTTTTTTGCCCTTGAAACTAAAAAGGCACCCACAAACGCTTTTAGCTCTTTGGTGGTGACGGATGTTACACTGAAATGTATACTTTACAAAACCACGTGGAAATTGTGGGGAGTAAGCATAGACCCTCAGAGAAATTTCAGCAAATAAGAACTATTGTGGAGGTTTGACCAAAATGATGTAAAAGGCAGGCTATTCACGGGATGCGTGTGATTGTTATTTCACACGTGACTCCTTCAGCATTAAAAAAATTGGCACGAATAACTCTTCAGCATCTTAGGCTGGAAGGTTGTCGCATTTGCGAGAAATTTACCAACTTACCCTGCTCGCCTTCAAGTGGCCGGCGAATGTGACGCGAAAAGTGGGGATAGAAGTCGGGCTCCACACCGAGCACTGCATCAACAGCCGATTTGAGCTGTTGCTCAGACGACTTCAAACCACCACCTGCCCAATTGGAGCAGGGAGATGGGTCGACTTTGTAACGGGCAAGCAGCTGTTCATACTTTCGCGCCAATAGACTAGCTCGTGCAGCATGCCTAAAGAGGATGGAGGGTTGGAAACTAGTAATCCATCCTTTCAACCTAAGAACCTCAGAGGCAGACAAATAAGGTACATAAAATGATAGGTAGTGAGCAAAAATAACCCACTTTCGAGCCCAAATTGGATCCGCAGTGATGGTCGAAGGCAGCGGTGGAGGAGGTCTCTTGAAAAGGTCAATGTCAACTTCGTTCAATTTAACATTATAATTCCCTTTTCCTCTCTCCCTCTTCGCCATCTCCAAGGCAACAGCGTTGCGCGCGGTGGCTCTGATGAGGCTCCAAGCGTAGTGGTTGCGAGCGCCCTCCTCTACAGGAGGGAGGCGTTTCGTGTAGCCAAAATGAGTTCTCCGCAGGTTCATTGCGTGCTGCCACTCGATGACTGCATCTTGCACTCTGGACTGTCTGTTTGATTGGAAAAGAAATGGTCCTTTTAGAATCTTGGCTGGTAGATAGTAAATGAAACATGAAACTAGTTCGTTGTTCTTAGATTTTCAGGTAAAACTATCAAAATAAAGAGGATATATGGTACAAAATGTTCTAATGAAAACACTTTCGAGAATAGATAAATCTAGGATTTAGAAAAAGCAGAAGATATGTGTTCATGAAAGGTGACGACCTGTCATAGAGAGAAGCACCTAGGAGTTCGTGTGCTGCAGCTTGTTCTTCGACTGGAACAACGAAGTCACCAGAGGGCGACCGCAGCTCGCATAGATATTCTACAATCTTAAAACGGCAAATACAGGCGTAAGCCATAAAATATAGTTAGGAATGCACTCGCTACTTATCCGCAAATAAGTAGGATCGATGTGTCGACCAATCACAAGGCAGAGTGTACTTTAAGGCAAACAGACCTTTTTGTAAGCAGAATTAGCGCCCGAGATAATAGGTGTCTGACCATATTCATCTGGTCGCATTAAAGCCCCGTAGCGAAGCAGGAGGGCAAGGCTGCGTAGATTGCCGCTTTCTGCACAATCGTGCAACGCTGTGTTGCCTAGGCAAGAAATTGAGTACAATTGACTGCTTCCTTACTTGTTTCTACTTAGAATGAAAAGCATATTAAAAAATCGTTAGAGAAGAAGTGGAGACGATATCAGCCTCACGAATATACTATCTGAAATGCAATTCACCTTTGGCCGATCGTCGATTGACGCGAGCCCCTCGGGAGAGAAGGTATTTGACAATGTTTTCATGACCACGGAAACAGGCGATCATAAGGCACGTGTGCTCGTGTCGATTGGGTGTCTCAACATTGGCTCCTCGCTCCACAAGGTAACGCACAACCTGTGGGAAAAGCGAAAGACCATAGGGCGTTGATTGGTGCACTCAAGGTCATTGCGCAGTACCCTCCCCTTTGTTCCCATTCGTCGATAATACAGTGGATTTAACTTTGCCGTGGCACCTAGCACCTTGCATTCCAAGCAGACGAATGAATAGCACGAGGTGTGACTATCATTTAAACTGCAGCATAACCATACTTAACTCAACTTCGCAGTCCCTCGTGATTCGCCTTTCAGGCAAGTGATACATTTCTGGTACCACAGCTCTTCTACTCCAAACTCGTGACGTCGAAAATGTTTTCAGCACAAAAGAATCAAGCCCTTGACTAGTAGCAGGGGCAAGAGAATGCATGGTAAACGAACGGTAATTTCCCATTCTGATGTCTGGATATTACGCACAGAAGTCGCTAAAGGAGAACAGCTTCCCACAAGCCTAATAAAATCAACTCGACCTTCGAAAACCGCTTCAACCCATCAATGAAAAGAGCCCAGAATTGTTAAAAAATGACCGCCACCTAGAAGCGCAACGTCATTCTACGCTGAAAAGGGGTTGTAAAATCTAGGCATGTGTGAGCATTGAAGTGTTACAAAATTGGCAAGAACGACTTAAGATTTAAGAAGTGAACAGTGAAGAGTTCGTAAAGAGAAATAAATTGGCTAGGTGCCAAGCGATCCTTGAAACTGTACGCCCTTTAACCCTGATTGAAATTGCATGCATCTTTCACCTTCCTCTCAGATTGAATTCTACGAGACACCGGCTGAGAGGTTGAGCCGGAGAATGACAATGCCAAGAGAGGAGGGAGTAAGACATGCAACACAACAGTAGCCTATTTTACCTAACACACAGCCGTTCCATGCGTTATTGATGAATTCACTCCCAAAACCATACGCCTTATAACGCCTTCGGGGATGACTTGGGTGTCAATAAAAGAAAAGACAAACAGGGAGTGCTGACTGGTCAACTCAAGGACCGGTTTCGTCCCCTCTCTCTACTCGTATTTCAGTGTAGTGAACTCAAATTGGCGCAGATTTGGCTTAAAAATTAAAAAAAGGCTCCACAATCACAAAGTATGGTTATGATGGCTTATGTTTGCCTGAATCCGACGATTACACTGATTGAATCTAAAAAAATCACATTTAAGTCGATAGCACGTGTTGAAATAAAGGAGCTTGAAATAAATAAATGCGCAAACACTACCGGGTATATGAGAAAGAAATGGTTTTTTTCCATTTAAAATTAACTCATCCCACTTTCCAAATCTTGCATCACCTTACAGATTGGGGTCACGAAGCAATAACAATTTTATTGCGCAGTTCAAACTAGTGCTGATTTTAGTTGTTAACTTATTGTGGTACTGTTCTTTTCAGAACTGATCCGCTTACATGAGTATGACCGGAAATCCAAAGGCTAAAACCACGCAAGAGAATTGAGTGCACAAAGTGATTTGAGGCCACATAGTAGACTATGCGGATGATTTTTACCCGAATCTAGAATACAAGATAATGGTGGTCAAAACTCTCAGTTTGTGCCCCATTTGTGGAAAGTTTTGTGAAGGTATGAGTGCCACTGACAGAGGTATCCGTGTGACTGTCGTTGGGGTGGATTACTTCAAACTCGGAAGTGATCCAATCGCGTGCGAGATCAAAGCAAGCTAAAACACAAGCGATTCAATTGAGTGAGAAGTCGATTGAAGCCCACAAGCGCCCCAAAGATATTTGACTAACTGGAAGCAAGATAGCTGAAGGCATGAGGAAGAAATTCAAGGAATGTAGAATTAGAACCTCTGGTAATGTCGCTATTTGTACGGTTGCAGCAGTGGTGAATGCTAATGATGTGACGAGAGCATACAAGATCGTTTAAAACCGAATGACATCAGCATACAGGGAAGGCCACGAAGATAAATAATATAGAGCTCCAAAAGTCATCTAACAATACCGAACGCACCTCCTCATGGCCATCAAAACAGGCAGCGCGTAGAGCGGTAGAGTTTGTGATCGTGGTGCGATTTACGTCAGCACCTCGGTCGACAAGAAACCGTACGATTTCTAGGTAGTTGGCAGCTGCCGCGCACCACAACGGTGTCACACCTTCAACTGCCTCACCGTCAAAGTGAACAGTGCCAACCTTTCAAAGAAAGGCAATAAAAACGTAGCGTAAAAAAAGCAAAGTAATTATAAGCTAAGGGACATTGTGGGTGGGTAACGATGTAAATTCCCAGAGTAAAACCAGCAGTAAGAGAAGAGCAGGTCACAAGAAAAGAGCACATACCTGCTCCATATCCGCTCCGCATTCATCCACAAGATATTTTACAATATCCAATTTACCTTAGAAGCAATAAAACAGTTTTTCCGGTTACCATTTCGACAGGCAGAGATCAAAACCGTTTGCCCGGAACTGCTGGGTGTGTTGATGATGGCAGTGATGCTCTTTCCTCTGCGTTCTGCACTCAATATATGCTTCTTTAGTAACTCCATATTTCCTTCCGAGCAAAATGTTATAAGCTCCCGAACCTCGATTAATTTCTCGCACCCAAACGTCTGCATTCTTATTGACCTAAATATTTCAAAAACATCGCTGGATATTTGATTGATTATAACAATTAAAATTTTTTTATAAGTAATAAATTTAAAAATTAGCCAAATAAAGCTGTTTAAGAATACAAACAGCGTTTTATTGGTAAAAAGATTACTAGATGTATCCGATGCGAGTATTTTATCCGTAAGATGGAAAATTTGTCCAAAAGCTCCACTTTATACTGTAGTTTATGTGATCCACAATTCGAAAATAATTCAAACCATTTTTGGGGTCTACTTAGAGCTTATTGCAACAATTTTGCACGTGCAAGCTCATTTAAGTATTTTGTGCCATAAACTTGCTTAAACCTTTCCGTTTAGTATTTTAATACGACTCTGGAGAAAAAGAAAGAAATGACACTGCAATGGAATATGCACCTAATGTGTAGTACGATCTCATGCTACTGGTGTGACCCAGAGACTAGACTGGACTTTCTCCCAAAACTAAAATTTAATTCCAAATCTCGACTGTAGTTTCCTTCCAATTTTTTGACTGGTCACACCGAAACCCTCCTCTAATGCAGGGAGCTATTTGGCAATTTTATGCTCTACTTCCTAGTTAACTTATATGCAGTTGTACGAGGCGGACACGCCCCAGAACATTGCTACGAATTCTTTTATTATCCATAAAACTATCCAATCCAATAAATAACGGTCCGCATTGGGTGTATTTCTCGGCTTTGCGATTATTCCACTGTTTGAGAATCTGAAACGCCTTTCATAAAATCAATTACTATTTTGGACATTTTATTAATTTACTGCAATCGATAATGCTGAACGCCACACAGTTCAAAATTGACAAAACAAACATTGTCTTCTAAAGAAATACATTTCTCAGTCATATTTTACTGACTAGGTGTTTTGAATGAAAGAAAAAAGAAGCATGACATCTCCACAAGCAACGCATACTTGCCCAGTGTCGACACAGGGCAATACAAAATCAAACCGGTTGAAGGAAGCCTAGTAGTCCGAGTAGAGCGTTTCAACCTCCATAACATCGCCGCACTGCATATTCATCTCCGAGCGCGGCGGTTTGCCTGTCTCCTCGCTCGCCTCCTGCCCCTTGGAGCTGCCAAAGTCATCAAACAAATCCACGCACTTTTGTCCAGCCTTAGCGTGAACACGCAAGCGAGCTGAAAGTGGGACAGGTAGCACTATTTTCGTCCAGCAACGTGACACTATAATCTCCTTCTCTCTCTCTCTCTCTCTCTCTCTCTCTCCATCCCTCTATCACAGTCAATTGCAGTTTTGCTTTGGCAATATTCTCTTCAATCAGTTTAGCCAATTTTTACAAAATGTTTGATGTAAATTGAGTCTTTCATTTGCAGCCTTGTAGTGCCTTTCAAGAGGCATTTAACTTAAAGCTTGGTTGAAGCGATCTTACTCCTTCACCGCATTTATGGCCACTTTCGTGCCTGATAAAAAAAGCCCCTGTCTAGACCTCGACCGACACCCAGACTGGGGTCAAACTCACATTTCACCAGAGCTGGCGCACTTCTAGCCATTCGCATCGTTCTCACTGGTAGGGCACAGCTTTTAGACTTGGGCAATGATTTGGCTTGACATCCGGATGATGAGTCGCTTGCTGATGGGTGGAGAGATAAAAAAGGATACACATAAAGTGAGTACAGATACAGTTAAACGTGGGCTGGTGATTTGCTGCTACGTAAGTCTGATTCTATTCATTCTGAATCCATCTACTCCAACCAAGAGCCCAAATATGTACAGCTTCTCAATCATCCATTCAGAGCGTCAAATGGAGAAGTTACTCACGGCTGTTGCGCAGTGGGAGTTTGATAGCTCTTCCCGGCCTCGCAACAAAGATCTCACTCAGCGACGTCGTGCTCGAGGGATTATCCT
Source organism: Taenia crassiceps (assembly GCA_023375655.1). Lineage (NCBI taxonomy): Eukaryota > Metazoa > Platyhelminthes > Cestoda > Cyclophyllidea > Taeniidae > Taenia > Taenia crassiceps. The sequence continues at coordinate 797,254 of JAKROA010000007.1, forward strand.
CCTTGCGAATCAACAACGGCACTTGCCGTCTGGTCGAATTGGCTACTCGTGGCTTTGGCCTTGCATTCCCGTATCCGCGTTTATCCTTATAAAAGTAATACCAAAATCCACTTCATTAGCCACTGTTAAGTCGACTAGCTATCTATCCACTCAGTCATGCAACCAAGTCAACCGCCTATTTATCCGTCGGTTCCAGATTCTCCATTCTCCATCCAAGCAACCAAAATCTGTCCAATCACTTCCATCCATTCAGCTAGACCACACCCACCCAGCAGTCCATCAGAACTGGCAACAACAAACCTGACTTCCATTAGTCTTCTTCGAGGAATACTTGGTACACCTAGTAGTGGTGCCTGAAGCCACATCTCGAGTAGACTTGTCATTCTTCTTCTGGTGGTGTGTGCAGGAGGAGGAGGTGCGTCTTCGGCCGGCCTTGGGAATGCACAATTGACGACGCAGTGGTGTCACCATGCCTCGCAGGGCCGATTGAATGAGAAAAAGTTGTTGTTCCTCCGATTTTGTAGTTAGTCTGAAGGCCAATGTAATTAACACCTTTCAAATCATCTGCTTGTCGAGTATCTGTTTAAACAAAACGACCACAAACCTACGTTGGTTTTTTGGCATCACTCAATTTCTTGATAACTCTCTCCACCTCTGAAAGGGTTGTATTCAAGCGCGAGTAGAGATCGCAAAGGACGTCGGTCTTTGCCTCTTGAAGGTCCATGCCCTCGAGACGCTTACGCTGAAGTGAGCACAAAAAGTGGCAAAAGCTTAGCTCTTGACAGCGTCGTGCAACACTTGCAACGACTCAACCGACAAAGGTATTTTGTTTGACGGTCCAACCAGACTGCCCGTTAGTACTCTGTGTTGGAGGCAAGAGACCATCAATCTGCACTTTGATAGCCTCGTCTGCCAATTTAATCCTCTGAGTGTCTTTCACCCATCCATTCCAACCGATCTCGTGTGTCATGTCTCTGCATCTGTCCAGACATCTTTCCATCACTTCACGGAGGTGGCGAAGGGACTAGTCTCCTCTTCCTCTCCAATTTATCTGCCGAAAAATGCCTCCAGCCAACAATCCGCTCAGGCTTAAATCTAGTGGATGCTCAAGAGGCAATCGCAAGTCTAAATAATACATCAATTAACGCCGGTGCGGGTAAAACAACTTCAGAATGAGGAACCAAATCTAGCAATATTCCCTTTTTTTCTGAAAAAGTGCATTTACGCATTGTAGGGCACAGAATTTTAACTTCCAGTCAGCAATTTATCCACTCAAATGCTGCTACGGTGGTGAGGAAACACTTGGAACCAGACAACAAATAAGTAACCAACGGAGACGATAAACGGGGCTTAACTGAGAAAAAGGCAAGAAAAGGACAAGAAACCTGTATGCTACTCTTCTGACGTTCCTCCATTAGTTGGAGTTGCAATCGTGAGACCAATATCTGCACGAAGAGAGTGGAATGAGAAAGAAGTCAAGTGACTGGACGTAGCTAACCAGGCTTGTTGCATTCCATTCTTGCCCTCAATTCCATCAGAAATGGGGTTTAGGCCAATCAAGGCTACACACACGCGCACGGCCCTTATCTCTCGGCCATGATGGGACAAAAGTTATGAGCACTATTGCTACCAAGGCACTAGGGGCCTATAAATCACCACATCAAAGAATAGGAATTGCAAGTGAAAGGATTTGAGCCCTTCCAAAGGTCAGCTTCAAGGCGTCGTGTGACAATTTGTGGTTTCAAAGGCTCATGGTTAGTGTATGAGACAAGGCAAACAATGCCGTGGAATAATTAATGATTGAATGGTATAAATAGATCGTAGGCACATGACGCCTCCATCCGTCTAGCAAGGCATGCAAAGGATGTCGTGTGGGTGGTGGAGGTGTGAAAGCCAATTCCATGCTAATTTTGAGGACTGGGCAGACAACAGCGTGTGACGGAATGGGAGCTGGAAGGAATCGATGGAAAGAAGATGAGAGGGTCATCAGTTTCTGACTGCATAACATGTTCTCTTCTGCCGAGAGCACATCGGTAAATTTTGTTTAGAGAACACAACAATCTGGAATTTATGTAATAATTGACTTTACTCGTTTAGTTCCCGTCCTCCTGTAGCTTAATCTCAAGTCACCCTTATGCTACCGTAATTGCCAAATCGGTAGGCTGATCACAGGTGACGTGTTTGATAGCCTATAGATCATCTTAACATCATTACATCCTATTATTCCCCAAGGTGTAGATCCATGCCCCCTCATTCCTAATGCAATCTGCATTATTATATCTTCATCCAAATCTTCAGTCAACTTTGAACTTGAAAAGGAAGAACCGACTGTTTTGTTCCCTCTTACCATGTGTTTCTTTAACTGCTGACGTAGCCGGGTTTCGGGTGAATCGCCCTTGGGGCGATCAGAGGTGCCTTCGGTGTAAATGTTAGCAGAGGATGTCAAACTGACAGGGGAAGAGGCCTTTCTTGTCTCCACAGTGCCAACACTCAAATTGAGGGAGAGAACTCCTTCTCACTGACGGCGGCGATGATGACGAAAAAGAGGTGCCATTTGTGCATTGTTTCGCACCTAACAAGTTCATCTTACTCAATGTATTCATAAGACTGGATGGAATCTTAACCAACGCCTTGGTTTTGGCTCTACAAGGGGACAACAAATCGTCGATGATAAGAAGGGGGGTTATCCACAGCAGGACATTTGATCCGGGTAAATACTTCAAAGACAGACCAACACCTGTTGATGATGGTCTCTAACGCGCCTACAGAATGATGTAAAGCCAAAAGCTCTCGAACGGTTCCGTCGAACTGTGAAGTCCAGATAAGTGTTGAATAGTGCACTCCACATGACGTCAATTTTATTTCACTATCCAAAGCGCCATGGAAAGAAGGAATTTGATGCATGAAGAGTTTAAAATTTACTGAGGTACATAAGAAAGTGACTGTTGGAGTTGGATTAACGATCAACACCCAGTCCAGCAATGAACGAGGCGAACTGCCTAATAGTCTGATGCACAGTGCAATTGAAAGCAGATGGTCAAAAGGTGGATAGGAGGAATGAAAATAAGATGCAACTATTCAGTGCGCAACTTGTCAAATCCTTTCTTGCAAGGCGAAACTTCTGACAAAAAGTGATTTTTAACAAGAATGCGCTTGTGAAAGAACAACAACCAATCCGGAGTAAGGGGAAAAATGCTTTCCTACGATGCAGTTGTTAAGGCGAATGCAACAGATAAAGTTATCATAGATTACTTTTGGTTTTTTAGGTGCTTGAGTTGGCATTTTGTTGAGTTCTCAAGTCAATTAAAAAGGCAAATTTCAATACGGGGATGTCTACTGATTACCATTATAAGTAGGCTGGCCTGGACACAGTGGTATGTGTGTGTGTGTGTGTGTGTGTGTGTGTGTGTGTGTGTGTGTGTGTGTGTGTGTGTGTGTGTGTGTGTGTGTGTGTGTGTGTGTGTGTGTGTGTGTGATTATCGATTCGCTTGAAGAGGCGCAGGCTGGTCTCACATTCATTGTCGCTGGTAGTACAGCCTACTAGTCAACTAAGGCAACCAAATGAGAGCGTAAGGCCTTCCAAGATGCTCAAAACTGTTTAGAAATCAAGCAAGTAAAAGAAAATCCAAGCAAGAACGCTTCAAAAGGTTGTAGATGTCCATTTATCGTGCCGCCCTGTTTCCTTCCCACTGAAAACCTGTTCCAACGCTGATTACAGCTATATGCAGGTCTTCCTCGTTTCTATAACAAGTTCATCCGTACTTCTGAGTCCATTAGAATAACTATGAAATTAGGCAAAACTCACGTGGTATCGGTGTTACGTCTGGCTCTGGCCGCAGTACGCCATGGAATGCCCCGCAAAATAGCGTTCTCATCTTGTAAATTGTTGTTGTAGTTAGATTCATCATCACCGCCGAGGTAGACACTTGTGACACGTGTTAGACCAACCTTCCAGGGCGTGTTTTGAGCCGAGACACTGGCCGAGCGTGACAGGCGAGATGGACGCGTGACCAGACGAGGAGCTGGTTGAGGTGGTTGTGTTGCGCTGACTAAACGAGGCAGACTTTGAGCACGTGATTGAAACAGCGGTCGAGAGGTCAGGGGTCCTCCTGCAGGCTGAAATTTGGACATCGTGCCATCAACAGAGAATCCGATGGCTGCTAAATGGCAGCAATTATGATGCGGTTTGAAGTGTATTATTCTTAGCAGTCACATGCCGCTAGTCCTTCAGCTCCTTCTCAAGGGAATTGTAAAGCCAAGGGGAAGGTTCTAGTCGGGAGGAATAATAAAGTTGGCACTGTAACGCCTGGATGAGTTGAAGTTAGTCGGTTTGGTAGAAGGCAGTGGAACTGTCTTGGTTTCTATAGGGAACACCTAGCACCTTAACGCCAGCCTTAAGTCTGCTGGTGGTGATCCAGACCATGTCGTTCCCGATCCCAGTCTTCAGCGCTTTTATCTGTACCTTTAGTGACTGAAGCTGTCATGCTATGCTGACAGCTTCACCCACATCGGAGCATGCCAGACTTTGCACCAACGCTTTAAGAAGCAGAGAAGTGTGATGGGTGGATGTGTTAATCACCCCCTTCCTTGATAATTCCAAAAACTCCATTTTGAGGTGAATTTCTTCGGCCAATGCTTAAGCCGTAGGCTTTATAACATCCACAGGAAAGGATTGTGAAGTTAAAAAAACTGCTTTTTGACCCAAATGACAATATTACAGTTGAAGGGGTGTCTGATATGGCCATCTGGGTGGCCGAGAGTCCACATTGCAATGTCTCAAGGCGAGCAGAAGGGAGAAGAACAAGTTGGTCTTCATCAGTTCACTAGAGGTTTGCGGTGAGGGGAAATTGACCTGACATCCATGTCGAAGTGAACAACACATCGTCTGGCGTCGTACAAAAGGGAGTGAAATAGGGGAGTGGGAACGGAAGGCGCAAAATAATTTTACTATGACAGGCAATGCCATTAGTATGTGCAGCATCTTGTTCACATCAGAGTAATATCTTTCTCACCTTTGAATTTACCGCCTTTATGTCTAAAGATGCTCAAATGAAATGTGTCTCCGGGGTATTGACACCATGAGACATTGGAAGCTCCGCATTAAATCTGATTTTAGAAATGAGTTTATATTTCTCCTACGCAGCAGAATTATATAAGAGAATTCCCTCATTGTCAAAAGATTAAGCCGGACAAGTTGGTTGAGGGATGTCTTGAGAGGAAAAAAAATTCCAAAAAGAGACTTTGTCTGTAATTCACTTTAGTGAAGTCACTGAATTGTGCAGCTATATTTTTGGATTTTTTTCTCACATTTTGTCATGACAAAAGGCGAAAAGTTTGAGACCTCTTCGCCTAAAAAAATGATCCCCTTGTACCTTGTTTAAGTTCATTAAGTTTCAATTCCGAAGAGGTGACGTTATAGTGTGGAAGCAAATGCCTTGGAGATGCTTAACTCAGAGTAGACTGAGGTTATGTCCGTTGATGCATTCTAGGTCATTTTTTGAAAAAAAAATTGGAGGGAATTCCATAAAAAGTGGTAATTTGATAGTCTGTTTCAGCACACGAGGACTGACGCCTCAACAGGCTCTCTGTGGAATGACCTTCCAGACATGCACATCAGTTAGCAGGACATTCTTGCATACCAGCCTGACTTCAACCTGACAAATTCTCTCCTCAGAGAATTGTTTTTCTTCCAGTGATAAGAGGTAGAAAAATATCTCTTTTCTAACGAGGTGGTTTAAAGATGAGCCGCTGATACCTTCAGTTGTGCTTACCTTTTACTTGTTTTGGGGGGAATTTGCTTGTGTGAGACCTTCAGTAAAAGTGTGCGCCAGTCACGGCAGCTTGACACTACTGACATCTCCTAGCCTAACAGGAATCCAGCCTTCCACCAATGGCCTGTCGTAATAGAGCTTTGAGGATATTCGCAGCATCACAAGTTTCTTGTCACCGTTTATGCTAACGGTAAAGCGTCCTTCATTCTTTAAATTGGATTATATCGTACTGACAGAACATGCAACTCGTTGATGCAGAGAAGGAAATGCTACCGAAGAACGGGTAAATTATGCGCACCACTTAGAAGTTAGTTGAAGCCCCAGCAAGAACGACGTCGACCTCCCCAACGGCTTCAGTGTGGACTGTGGTGGAAACCTGTTCCAACAGGACTACAATCCAAGTCACACTGAGGCGGTGTGACAAATTTAAAGTCCATGCGCAAAGTCCCAGATGATAATGCCTCCTCAAGTTGTAAGAGATGAAGCGTGTATCAACGAGATTGGCTATCCTGTGTCTTATGGTCCATTTAGTCGTTCTTGACAACTGTTTGACTAAAAATTCTGTTATCAGTGCTATCGGAGTTGGTAAACAGCTTTTGAAGGCCAAACGTGTTAAGATTTTTTAATGAGATGGCCGAGTTTAAGGTTTCTGTTGAAACGGAAATTCCCTGTTTGATAGCCTACTTCACCTCAAAGCTGATGGCTGAGCAAGAAAAGTAGGTTGAAGACGCTCAGCTGACAAGCAAACAACTTGAAAAGATTGCTCCTGAGGTATTCTCCAAATCAGATTACATTCTTCTAGTTTTAAAGCCATTCACACGTCACTTATGATTTGAACGGCCTATAAACTCCCTGGAAGCAACCAGAAAGAGGCAAACGCCACACAAGTTTAGGTGACCTACCCTAAAGTTTGGCCTCTGCAGAGGCCTCGCAGCCGGAATGGGCCTGGGCTGGTAGGCCGGATTGGTGGAGGAAGTACGTTTCGGTGGTTGAGGCGTATCCAGATCCAATCGTTGCACGCCTTCCATGGCCGGCCAGTCGGATACTCTGCCTCGATTCGCTGGTTTGGCCAGTGCTCTCAACCACTTGAACTAAAATAAATTGAAAAAAATGAAGTAGTTCATTTTAGATAGTGCCTGACTGGTTTGTAACTTTTTTTAACTGCTCTGTCTCTTGGTTCAACTGGAAGTAACTACCACGAGTACAGCCATTCTCCACAAGGACCTCAGGGGAATGTTGGCCATGGACGAATCTCAAAAGCAGGCAAGACGATGGTGTGGATGAAATGATTCGTGTACGCTTAATGACAAGAGGGTTGCTTAAGTAGTGAAGCTACTAAGAATGGCTTATCACATGCTGCTTTCATCTTTTGAACTATAAATTTAAAGAATGTAAATAAATCGTGCACAGCTCACCTCTAGATGCTTGCCATGGGAATTGGTGAGAACGCGTTCTGTCACAGCTCGAAGAATACCTCTGTCTAAAAGTCAGTTAAAATGGTTTCTTTTGCAGGACCTCTCAGGCAGTAAAACGAGTCGCAAAGAGAAATAAAAATTTTGCCATCCATAGGAAAAAATGGATGCGCACAAAAGTGTCTACACGATTGGGATTAACGGTATTCCCACTACTTATAGCGCCCATTTGAGTTTTCAGTGCCATGATGCCTAGTATTTCAAATAAATTGAATGTGGTTAGACTATTAGGCTAAAACTTCGTGCCATTTCACCCACATTAAGAGGATACCTCGGGAAGATAAGATCTTGGCCATTTGGCACAAAGGGATGCCAACCCATGCAAAAAAGTGAGACACCTACGCTGAGGCATTGAAGTGAATCATAAAGCCACAGTTTCTGTTAGGCGCAAATTGGACACCGCAAATATCCTAATTTTGCGTTATTCTTGAAAATTCGCTTGAGGTATGTGTCGTTAGATCTCAGCTGAAGTGACTTAATGAGCTTGGAATGGATTGAAGCCAAAACTGGCCATTTAAGCGGCCTCATCAAACACACCCATTTTTTTATTTCTTCTCAAGTCGACAATGCCCAGAGTTCGATTGCCCGCCATCTCACTAGTGCCTTTTAATCCTTTGGCAGATGCCTTGAGCAGGTTCAACCAGGCCTGCCCCGCGGAGTCACCAAGGCCGCAGTTTTGCAGATCAATGGCTTTGACCCACCTATCATCTCGCAGCGCCTCGCACAGTAACTTGGAACCGTTGTTGCCTATATGAGGGTTGTCATTCAAAGTAAGTCGACGGATGCCACTCATCGTGTCAAGGTTGGGAATTTGATAGCGCAGCGAGTCTTTCCACATCTCCCCTTGACGTTGTAGAGCATGTACCTGAGGGAAAAATAGTGCAAACCACAATCAATTAAGTCAAGTCAATAATAGTATTGAATAAAATGTCCAAAAACAATCCAAATGTATGATTACTACACACAAATGCCTCGATTCTCCTATCACAGTCTACACGTCACGCATATGTGTTACGGGCTACATAGGAAAGTTCAAGTATCGGAGAGATTGTGGTAAATGAAGCTCCCCGGTAAAGCTAGCAGAAGGACTGGTGGACTTGTTCTACGTCTACAGCAGGTGTGAAAATGGTTAACGTTTTGCCTAAAATTGGAAAATAATTTATTGAAAGGCAGAAACTTGTTTACAAAGGTAGATTTCTTAGACAATGAAATTACATGCACATTCTAGTATTTGAACTGATTAAGATTAAAAATAATTTTTAAATGGTAAATTAAAGGAAAGTGATTACGCCCTCTAGCGCAGAGGAGGATGACTGAGGGTTGTTGGTGTAGAAAATAGCTCTTTCCATTTTACAAGTCCCTAGCATAAATAATTGACTAAAACGGCCAAAAATAATCGTTATTTGAAAATTAATTACAAAAATTTAGTGTAAGTATTGAAGTACAATCCACACAATTGCATTTTAAGTGACTACCTACTGATATTAAAAATCAGTAGTAAGTTTCTCCTGTGAATCTTTATGGTAGGAAGTTGCTCCTATGAATCCTTAAACTTTTTCACCTTAAAGTTGTGAAAGTACATTGAAAAGAAGCAGGAGCATGGGACAACCAAGCGAGTGGAATGAATTTTGGGCGTTCCTTAACTTCGCCTTGTAATTGGCACGACGCGAAAGCTGACTATAAAAATTTATTCCCCTAACGGATAATTGTTTGTTTTGCAGGAAGAATTGCATCCACACCGAGACCGCCGCACTGGCCGAGTACATAACCGCTTTTTGGTTATCACTAGACAAATCAAGTACAACTGCATCCACTCAGCAGAAAATGGGCAAAAATACTTCAGAGAGAGAGGGAAGGGGGTTAGGGGGAGGGGGAAATGAGGCAGTTGTGTTTATTTTTACCAAAGATAAATACTTGGACGTAAATTGATTTAAATCAAAACTACCAATCAGTGGCGCCTGAGGGGGCGTTTTATTGCACCTCCCAGAGGTAGCCAGTGCAATGAGTACGAGGTGGTATTGGCCGCGGAAATGAGTTAATGGACCGCAAAAATTGTCAGATTGGGCAAACACCTCATTTCTTACACTTACTCACCCCTTCTCCCAACCTTTTTTTGTCGGTAGAATGCCCTTTGCCCAGGTCCGAGGAGACGCTGGAGGCAGGCGGGTTTGAAAAACCTTTAAGGTGGTGCTTTCACGCCTCACTGAGGACGGGTATAGCACCGACAACTTGGCGAAAGATGCAAATTCCCTAATGTCTGACAATTTCAAATTTATAAAAGGAGCTTCTCAAACCACCTTGAATGTAAAAAAGGGAACAAAGAATTCTTTAATTAAATTAAGATTACAGGCGACCAAGAGGCAGGCAATTCGGCCATTTTGACCGGTCCTTCAGTAGGGTAATTCAAAATGACATCGCATTCCTGATTTGATAACAAAGCGAAAAGACGAATTTATCAGATAAAATTGTTTTGTATTGTTTTATTATTTGTATGAAAGTCAGTTAAGCTGAAAAGGAACAAAAGAGGAGGTAAAAATTATTTTGCATCAGTAGGTCACCGAATCCAGTAGTTGAGGTAACGGAAAGGGAATCTCTGATGCCTCTACTTCAAAGCAGCACAAACATGCTTGGAAAAAGTTCATTTAATTATTTTTTACTAGAGTGCTTGGAGACACCGTTTTGAATGCCCTTACGACAGGAGGGAGGCCAACGCATTGAGGTGGGATCGGATCGGATCCTCAGGTCGATATCTCAAAGGCCTTACCAATGAAGGAAATCGAAAGTTGACCGAAAGCCATTCCCTTAACCGGTAAGGTGGAGTGTCTGTGAAGCCCCGTGTGTACTGTGAGAGCAGACAAAGAGGAGGAGGAGAGGCAACCCAATCAGCAAATTGACCTATTCGAAGGGGGGAGAGGACGGGAGAAGGGGGAGTGGGAGAGGGAAGGTTTAGTGAAAATGGCTGCTGTTAATGCAGTGGTTATAAATGCATTTATTGTGCCGTCAACACCTACTTTACCTTCGATTCAGCATGGAAGTAGAACGGTTTTAAGGCGTTGAAATTTTTTCGAAGCCTTGGATTTCTGGAGGCAAAGTTATTGCTCCGATGGTCTATCAGGTCTTGGGTACTTCGAGCCTTCAGGAATGGCTAGGAACCTTCCATTAGCGGTAACGATTAAAAGAAAACACATCAAAGGGATCGACAACTAGGATCTGCCTCTTCTATGAGCACTTAGTGAGCAACATGGACTGCTTTACCATCCATGCTGCATTGTGGACGGTCTCGATGTAGCCGAGAGCCATCAAGAGCACACGATAGAAGAAGCGGTGTTGAAAATTACCAAAAGGAACAAGGCAACTTAAAATGGGGGCTTCAGGGTTCACCAACTGTCTGGAAGCGTTCAGTATCTCTGGCAGGAGGAGTCAAGACCGCGGAGGTGATAAATAAAGGTGGTCTAAAAGAACCAGCCTCTCCCTTTCTCCTCTTGGCCTGGTTTTATAGCTACCTTTACACCGACACAGTCACAATTACAAAGCGCTGCCCGGACAGCCGGCTTACCCATCGAATGGCAGTGCAAGATGCTAACACTCCTTCCTCCTCTCATTTTAAAGAATAATTTAAAAGTACAAGAGCAGTTCAATTCAATCTCTTCGTATAAAATCCTTTATTCCACTCATAGAAGAATAAAACATTCAGGTTTTTTATTGCAAAATGATTTATTAATGGAGTGAAGAATTGCGATCACCTAATAACTCAGCGGACCAAGGTTAAATCTGTTTCCTTGTCTACAGGTTGGCAACTCAGAGAGCTTGTCGGAATGGCATTACATAACTCCCGCATTGTTTAGTACAAAAAGACGAAAAAGGTTGGTAAAAGAAGCAAAATTAAAATGTTACAAAATGGAGAAATTGCATCCACTGGAAGTGGTGAAAGGTGAGGCCTCGATTCAGTAGCATTAAGAAGCCACCTTACCAAGCAAAAAGGAAAGAAAAGAGGAAACTGGCTTGGCACCAGTAAAAGGTAGTTTGGGTACTTTCCGAGACTTGGTTGCCAAGAGAATGTCAAGAAGCTTCCCGGGGAATGCGGAGCAAAAAACAAGAGAACTCCTGAGGGCAGAGGTGCTGAATCACTACCCCTTCGCTTGCCCCGTGCAGATTCAGTGTAGGTCAAATGCACACCGTGACGCCTTGGTATGCAAAGGGATGGCTAAAAATTGAAGCGTCTTCTTTTGTCGTTTTAAGCTCACTCTAATCTTTTTCGAGCAGGTGGACTTTGTGCTTTGTTTATGAAAGGACTAAACTGCGTTAAATTCTTTTATTATTAACATAGCGCAAAACTATGTACACTATTAAGAAAAATTTAAATTGATGGAATTTGACTGAATAATGGCTTGCATAAACCGCAATTAGTGTTCTATGATATCTGAAGGTAAGAAAATTGCTTGCTAGGACGGTGTGACCCATTTCGCTGTGTATGGACTGATTGTTAATCACTGTGCCACCGAGGTTGTCATTACTTATTCATGTACCTAAGAACTGGTGAACGCTAAAATCAGGGTGCTTTTCTGCGTTGTCACACTGATTACACTAGGCAAGGATTAAGCTCACAATTGACTCAAGGGCTTGGGTTTCCTGGTCAGCATTACCAACTACTTAAATAATAAGGTTTTTAAGCAGGAACAAAAAAAGCAAATAGACGTTTTTTTATTTATGGTATCACTGAATTCCTAATTTAGTGAAGATGGTAGCATCTAAGATGCGTATTTTGGGTAATCTTCGGGGGTGAATTACCCAACCCTAATCCTGATAACTCGCCTCGAGTGCTGATTGGTGTGTCGGGTTTTGACCAATAAAATTTTGGCATGGAATTGGAATATACTAATCCCCCAACGTGAGCGTGCTAAAGTCGCAAATAAGGACAATTTCAAATGAGTAAGCCTTTTCCTTATTTTTGTTAATGTTCTCTGTTCACAAAACTTGTCACACACACACACACACACACACACATACACACATTTTGATCGTCTTTTGTCATCTCAATTGTTGACAGTTGACACTGAAATGAGTGAGATAAAAGTGAGGCGTTTTAATTCACTAATCAAGTAATACAACTGTCAGGAGTGATGTGATAGTAACATTTTGAAGATTAAAATGAGCTATTTGCACTACTTTTAAAGCTCACTTGTCAAATCTTTCTATTGGTTGAATAAGATTTGTCGACGCTTTCAGATATCTGTGTCGTGGCTGGGGTTACGGATGTCGAATATTTGCTGTCAGCTCATGCTGATCAGTTCCACCAAATCGCGCCCCTCTTCCCTAACAGATTGGAGGGGGTAAAATAACGGAGTCGGGTGACAAAACCCCCATTCTATAAATAGTTCCAATTTTGGGGGATTTTAAAGACCTTCCCAACAAATGAGTGGCAATTAACGTCAAGTAAGAGGCACAGTTCACTTGGGCTCTTTGCTGCCCCATGTACGACTGCGATGCTGGCAGCGAGTTCGATGATAATTGAGAATGAAACGCGAGGTGGATGTGAGTGCAACAATGACAAACGTGGTCAACTGAATATGGGGGAAGTCAAGTAAACAAAACAGGCCACAAAAGATGCACTTTTAAGCCATCCGTTTTAACAAAAATTGACCTTTCCATTTATTCATAGGTCATAGTAACGATAGCCCGCCTCCACCCCTCCTTCTCCTTTGTTGTCTCCAAACTTTAAACGCTGAGCATTAGCAGGATATTTGACAATCTTTCATGACAAATCGGCCAAAAATACTTAAGCCAAAATATGGTGGCATATTTGGGGTATGTTTGGTTGCCAAAATTGTGTCCCACATTTTATTACTTATTAGAATGCTGCCCAGTACTCCGCTCACCCACTTTCCGCCTCCCCACCGATCCTCTCACTTCCCACCATGGCCCTCGCCTCATGAATTAGTTAGGGGAGAGCGGAACACAAGTTAATTAAGAAATTCCAGACAGAAAACTCATAAAACTTCATCGTTATTTTCCTTGCTTTAACACTTGTTATTTTTTGAAAGAAGGGAAGGGGGCAAAATTTGAACATTACAAGCTAAGCACTTTTTTAGTCTCTCCTCGTCCTTTTTATCTTGCGGTGTGTGTATGTGTGCGGCGGTGGCGACGGTGGGCGACTCAATAGTGACGTCTTTGGCACGACAAAAAAAAGAGAGGGGAAACAACTCAGCCCATGACAAAAGTCTTCGCCGAAAAGGGAGAGTTTGCTTTTGGCAGAAAAAAAGCTCCACGCTATTTCCCATTTAGGAGGGTGAAATAAAGTTGAGTTTAGTATCTAGCAATGAGGTGTTTATTTATTTGGCAAAAGCCACGTCCAGTTTGGCTATTTCTACCTCATTAGCCAGGAGTTAGGAGATACCCCTCTCCCCCTCTCCCTTGTTACTGCCACGCCAAATTGTCAAGTACCTTCTCCTACCTGATAACCCAGGAGAAATCAATTTTTAAGCATTTCCCCCCTTCCACCCTCCCCCACTCGTAAAAAAAACACTAAATTTGTAAAGTTTTACATTTTCATGATTTAGTAGTTTGCCTGCTTATTATTTATCAATGTCAAGATTGACTCGATGCCGAAAATCCTTTTTTCTAACAAAAAAACAATTTAGTCCGAGGATCTGATTGAACAAGAGAGGCTTTTTTAACTGAGCCACCCATTTTTGAAGGTGACATTGGGGTTGCCCCAGACAACCCCCAACTGAACCTCTTGCATGTGGCGCCTGTCATATGACACCTTCAGTCAGTCAATGCAAGTTCCTCTCCTTCTCCCCGCTAGAGCCTAGTCATAAGTTCTATCAATCGGAGAGGAAAGGTGACAATAGAATTCATGCCTGAATTGCACTGAAGAGGATGTAACGAGAGCACGTGTGTATATCAGGTACGCAATTCCTGTCGGCAGAGTTGATTGTCTTCCTCCTGCAATAAATAAATGTCACTTTCTGCTTTCTTTTACCAAATTTTTTTGTACTTTAGACGACTCCACCAATCAAAACGTCAGCCTATCCCGTGGAAAAATAATCTACCAACACGAGGGTCGACTAGTACTGCCCCCGGAAAGTACTGATGAAGTGTCGCACTCCAATGAGGGTCCCTTTCTGGCGGTCGTTGCCATTGGAAGTCTCTTTCTGCTCCTCACTATCACCACACTTGCTCTTAGTCTTGCCTTTTTGCGTCAACACGCTCACAACGAGCGTCGCCTTCGGTGCAGTGGCAACGCTGGCGGTGGAGGAGTCGCGGACAGCGGTGAAGCCAATGAGGTCGACGTTTTTATCAACCCCAGTAGTGAATGGCGCTGCAGTCTAGAATCGGACAGTTTTGAGGACATCTCTGACATCTCTATGGAGGTGGAAGTGGGCGAGGACGAGGGAGAAGAGGAGCAGGAGAATCAAGGAGGTAGAAGAAGTGAAAGAGAGGAGGTAGGCGATTCCACAGTTGGATGGGTCTACGCAAATCCTCGCCTATGTCCAAGGCATTCACGAATAGCAATGATCCATGGATCGGGCCCCATTACATCTTCCATTGTGCATGACGTTTAATGGCAACGTTTGGCTCTGTTTATCATGTTTTATAATCAAGAAAATTTATCAAAATAATCCTTTGTGCGTTTGCCTTCTCAACTGGATCCTCCCATCTTGCCAAATGGTGGAAACTACAATCAGCCTCGGTTGGTAGGGCTAGAGATTAGTTAAGTCGATGGTAGTTGAGAGAAGACGAAAAGGAATTAATCAACCCTCCACTCCTTGTTTTCCCCTCCAGCCGAAGGAAATACTTCCACGGCAGAAGATCGACACCCAGAGGAGGGACTAGTGTCTAATGAAATGGATGGCTTTTTGACTCGTGGCTATTAGTGAAGGTGGAAGGGAGAGCAAAAACCCAACTTCATCATCTTTAACTAAATCCCACACAGCGTGGCAGTGTTGAATATGTAAAATCTGTTTTTAGTTTCTGCGTAGTCCTTAATCCTCCACCTCACCTCACCCCCTCCTTTAGTGTATTTTTAGAGTCGCAGTGAAAACAGGAGTGAAATGCTTAAAGGTAGATGTGGATAAAGTTGAATGCAAAAAAAAGAAAAACGTGTCAGTTAGGTAGAACATGATTATCTACCTCTAGTGAATCGACAATCGCCTCCACCATCGCCTCGACTTGGTTAGAAGAAGGTCGTGATCTGTTGGGCCACGGTTCTGCATCATCCACTGGTGCAAGAGTGACATCCACAACCACAACCTCAGAGAATGAAATAATACGCCCTTCAAAGAATACTCAACTTGGTTGACAGCAAAGTGGGAGGTTCGAAGCAATGACCATCTGCCTTACGAAGCCAAGGAAAATTACCTTCTTTATTAAAAAAATCCTATTTTTTTTATTAAGAATGATGACCTGCCTCACCTTTTCTGTATGCAACTGAGCATGCAACTTATTAATTCTGACAGGTGCTTGCATCAATTCTTGGCAATATCCATCTACCCAGTCCGGAAATCACGGACTGGGAGTACAAGAAAAAAGGAGGCGATGGAATGCACCAAGTCGTAGGCGGGATTTCTACAGACAATGAAAATGCCTTTAAAATGCTCCATTTAAAGGCGAAAACAAGGTTCACATCTACATTAGTCGCCTTCTACTTTTTTTCGTAAGAAAGAGTTTACTTTACGATGAATAATGAAGTCAGGCTAGTTTAAATTTCCTAGCGGTGTTGTAGTAGTGGACATTTTTGTGATGCCTTGCCTTGCAATTGCCAGTACTTCAACCACCCGGAAAATTAAATCCTCCCTCCAATTACGGGTAGGTCAAGCGTAAAGACACCATCACGGAAGTTGTTTCATTCAAAGCAGAAAGACGAAATTGCCAAGGGGAAGCAAAAACTTTTCGCGACAATTCACTTAGTAGGTAGGGGGCATGGCCTGATAGACGTGGTTGTCTAAGTATCTCATTCAAGTGGATGTAGGGCTTTGGCGAAACACCGACCTCTTGAGCAAAAGTGTGCTACTGCGCCATTTGCGTTGGAGAAAGCAAAATGTTTTGCGCCGTGTTTTTTTCGCAAGCTAAGGCAGACAGGTAATTTGTCCCATTTACCTACCTGTGTGTACAACTAGCGAGAGATTCACCACTCTGTCAAAGATTTGGCCATTGTTTTGAGGATAAATAGTCTTGGCGGGCTCTTTAATAAAATGTAGAGTTTTTATCTTTGATCTGTTAGCCTAAACAAAAGCACTTGAATTTTGACGGGAATCGGGACGAGGGGGTGGGGGGGAGGAAGGAAGTTGGCCATACCCTCATCTATACAAATGTAAAAGACATACAGGTTTTGTTACTTTCCATTCTTTTTGATGTAGGTTAAAGGTAAGAAAGTTTATTTATTTCTGCTAAACCAGAGGTGGAATGCTCAAATAAACCTCAATTTTTGGCTTGTAAAGAAGGATAAGCCTAACGTCGCTAAAATGCACATGCTCTCAACTTTTAATGCAATTAATGCTGCGAAAGTTATTTATAACTCCAGCGAAATGCATTTTCTCCCTTTTTTGGTTGCGGCAAAAGGTAAAAATATCTAAAGAAGCACAAAGCAGTTTGCCACTTCATGATGGCAGGGATCCCGCTGGCGAACAAACTCATTCAATCTTTTTTAATGTTTTGAAAATCACCTCTGATGAAAATAGAAGGAACAATCTCTCAGTTTTAAAAGACGACTTTTAAAACTTGAAATTAGTGACGAAAGAAAATAAATTCGCCATCGAATTCCCAATTAAAAAGTGAGCAACTCTGTGGTGTTTCGGCAACCACATGACGCGAAAATGTATCAACACTAGTATTTCGAATCAGATTTTCAAATAAAGATGGATAGGGCTGAAAATGCAGGGTTGGTACTTCTACCAAGCCTGTGTTCTGTCGCATAAAAGTGTCTACTTATTAAGATATAAGTAGCAATTCACTAAGTAGGTACAGGAGTACGTACATGAAGGAGATTCACGATAGGCCGTATTCCATTATCACTGATGCTGCAGCCACTAAGATTAAGCGCCATGACGTGGAGGGTTCTCTTCAGAGCAGAGCACAATTCTACAGAGAAAAAAATAATTTGGGTCGCCCAGATGTTCTGTAAAACCCATCAAGCTCGTCAATGAGTGTTTAGGATAGTCAAATCAACGATAGCGGCATGGATGCAGACGCCGATTTATCTCTCTACTGTTCTAATAACAAGCAACATGCAAATCAAATATCATATCGTCTTGTGCCATTACAGTCTACAATTTCTAGTAAAAAAGTGAAGCTACTACACAAAAGTAATAAATATTTTCCGAAACATATTAGAGTTTCAAAAGCATACAGAGCAATTTTGTAGCATTTTTGTTATTTATAATACAAAAATTTTTTTGATTTGAAGACGAGCAAATCATGTGGTTTATGGCCAAAAATAGGATTCAACTTTTGACAAAACCAAGATTATTTCACGAACTCTACATGAAGAGTCTCAATAATGCTAATGAAAAACAGCCATTAAAATGACTTATTCACCTGTAACAGCTCCATCGCCTATCTGACTGTTTTCAAACGATAGGAAACGCAGGTTCCTTGCTTTCACTAGTCCCTAAATGGGGAGATGACTTAGAGTATATGATTCGATATTTATCATAGAGAAGGATCTGATACTTTTCCTGCACAAAACAAGTAAACAGCCTACTTGACATAGAAGCACGACATCGTCGCAAGCTAAGGGCAAATTCTGGAGTTCCAACATTCGAAGAGATTGGTTAGCGGTTGCAGAGATTAAAAGCGATCGACATATATCCGTGAGAACTTCCGGTTGCATAAGAGAATTCAGCCTTTTCGGTGCCTTGCTTAGATCTCTTCGTTTGTCTGAAAAAAAAGAGGTCAAAATAAGTATTGCATCAAGTGTGCTCGTGGGAGAACATCTCCTATTAAACTTACTCGGTTTCCTATAAAGAAGGCTTCGAAAAGCAATCGTTTGTGTCCTGGGAAAAACTTCCAAGGTGCGAAGAACAGCATCTAGTTCTTTGCGCCTAAATAAGTACAGGTTCCAGCCATGTGGATAAAGTACCTTATATTGTCTATATTTACATCAACAATGCGATCTTGACTATGTCGCATGACGCGTTTTAAGGGCCCGGTATCATTTTGATCGCACATAAATTTATAGGTTTTGAGAAAATCTGGCGATTTTCCAGACCGCGCTCTTGGTGAAACAGTCATAGCAATTTGGCCAAACCAATTTATATGTTGATTATTTCAAATATTCGGCTTGTTTAACCCTGTTGCAGTAAATTAATATGGTTCGCTTAAACGAATATATTTATGTGATTAATGGTAAATGGTATCTCATATGAGATTTTGAATTTCAGGCCGCATTTACTACTTTTATATAAGGGTTTTAGTGTTTGTGTCTTCTTCATACCGCTAAAAGTAAAGTAAGCTTGCAATTCACGCATGCATTAGTAATTGGGATTTCTTGCACTTGTAATTATCAATTTATTTTTTTAAATTTTCACTGGTTATGCGCTTTATATTTGCCAAAAATCTCTTTTTCATTCACTAGGGTTTGTCAAGCATAATATGCATCCAAGTGAATGATCATATTCTGCAATGGTTATTTAACCCGTTAACCTGCATCGTTGGTATTTTCTTCTGTTTAGGTGTTTTTGAGCTTGAGATGCTTTGGTTCTCGAAGGGTAACCCGGTTAGAGTTTGAAACGGCATTTTTTGTTGACAGTAGCCTACTTAATCCTTTTACTGTAGACCTGTTATTTAATCAATAAACCTTCTGGGGTAGATTTAGGATAGTTTTGAGATTTTATTTGTATTAAATTTGTTTTAAATTAAGGCATGATTATACGTAACTAAGGATAAGGACATGACCGTTTTGCAGCTATTCCACCCACCGACTCCTTCGGTGTTCCATTTATTGGTAGAAAAGAGAGACAAGTTAGGGTGCTCTGTGAAAGACGTAATGGAAAAAAAACTTAAAGGAGTGATATCCTACATGAACGGATAGGGTTAGTACGTAACAACTGAGATGGGATGAAAAAAGGCCCCACTTTAGGTTACTAGGTAAACGGTGGGAAACTGGAAGGACACTCCATTGTCAAATGCCACAATAATGCCCATCCAGTCGTTCCCTTCGTTGCTCATTGAGTCCCCCTGCTTATTGATAAGGGACATTTTCTTTAACCCCTGCTCTTGTTATCATTCGCGCCTCAGAATCATTTAATTTCCTACATCGAGTGTATTTTGTATTCACAAGATGGTTTTCCAGTTCACAGGATTAATTAGAAATGCACACAAGATAAACCATTTAAACAGACTACAGAAAAGAGGGGTAGACTTGACCCACAGTAAAGGCCGAAGTTGATAAGTCAGGGCAATATTCATTCCTTCGTCTGCTTAGAGGTCTTGACTTCATTCTCGCCACCGGCACGCTCTAAAAAGACAAGGCCTTCGCAGTCCAACAATCGCCATGACTACCCTGACTCAGGGTCCCAAATACGCTACCCAATTTGTAACAGCAACTTTCTGCGTTAGTTTTGCATTATTAGACCTAGAATGATCCCATCACCTTAAATCAGCTTTGAGTGTCTAAAAGTTATGTAGCTTTTTTGCATTGGAGCATAGACAAGAGGACTGGGCGTGTTTACACAGTACTGGAGGTCTAAATTAGTGCACCAGGTCTTATGAATGCCAAGTGTTATTTGGAAAGCTTTCCATATTCTATTAATTTGATACAGAAATTCGTTTCTGTTTTGTGAAGAGGATATTGGATTTTTAACGAAAAGTAGTTTGAGATGTAATTTCGACGTGCACAGTAAAGTCGCCACTAGATGCTTGATTTAATTTCACCAATTCATTCAGACGGTTTTCGTCTCCCTCAACTCTTGTACATTGCCCCAATCTTAAGATTGGAGAGGCAGAAGCCAAAAAATTGACGCTATTTTGGAAACGTTCAGGGTATAAGTAGTCGCTTATCCATCAGCAAAGAGGTCATTCTTCCATCTCGCCTTCTTAACCGGTACAATTGGCATAGTCATTTGGCATCGCCTTGCATTCCATTCAACAGGATTGCACCAACAGCGTCGTCACCACACCTGCACTCCCCTCCCACCATGCACTTCACACACTGGGACACGGGATTCCATTCCAACCCAACCAACTACTCCCACAGACAGGGAATCAGCACCGCTACCCGGATAGATGTAAATTAATGTGCACGCCAAGTGGTGGGTTAGTGGGAGAGGCAGCGCCGCTGCTTGCACCGTTTAAATGGAGGCAGGGAAGTCACAAGCACAGGCAGACTAGTAATGCACACCACCGACACGTGACCTTTGTTCCAGTCATGTGGGTGTGGGTGCACATCGCACCAGTCCTTCTCCTCTTGCTCCACTGAACTTTGAGCTTCCCTCCTAACCATAGTGGTGGTGGATGAGGGCACTGGTTGAGTGCGCTTGCTCAGGCCACGCATGTCTGCCTGCATGCGCACATGCATGCACACTCACCACTCCACACACTTTACACATTTCACCGCTTGGTGCAGTAAAACACCAAGTAGACGGAGGCAAAACATCTGCATTTACTTCCAATTAGGTCGGTCGGTCGAACAGGAGACGCTTAAGTATTGCAACACCCTCAGGTAGAATCCGTGCAACACCACCACTCACCCTTCACAGATCAGTCCATCCATTGAGTGGCAATTCACTAATCCGTTAGGTGGAGACCAATACCATGGAGGAGGAGGAGAAGGAGAGGGGGAGAACTGCCTTGCATTTTGTTCTCTCCTTCACTTGTGGGAACTGGGCGAGGATTGTGTGACCCCGCACCACCGGTGCCGGTGCGGCCAACGCACTATGGAAGCACCCGAATGTAGACTTCCAGACGTCATCCTCTTGAAATCCTGCTCCTTCATCATCCCCCTTCTACGTCCATAGAGGTCTCAACAGTACCACTCCCGTCAGGACGACATTTCAGAACAGCAGAACACTCTTGAATTGAGCAGTTGCGTTGCAACTTCTTCCCACTAGCTCACCACAACTTCACAAAGGACGACCAACAACGGTCTTGTGCATCACACGTTAGATAACACAGTTCGTGAGGTTGCCAACGTCTCCATTCATAGTTAACTATATTTAAGACTTCTCGTAAAAGACTAATCGGTTTGATTATATAAGTCAAGGAATTAATCAAGAAACTTTTAAGAACTTTGGGGTCATGTTTTGTGCCGCCTCAGCATGCTCCGCTCAAGCTCACTCAGCTCGTCCATCGTGGCCTTTCAAGTTTTAACCCGAGGTCTCATTTGCAATCGCCTAATCACCTCACAACTCTCAAGTAATTACATGCGCAATTTCATCAGGAATTCACATGACGGCTTTCATCTCCGTTGCCATGCGACCTCATAGGGTCGAAACGCGCACCCCTTATGAGAACGTAGCCACACTCTCACGATGCATTTGTTAATGGGCTTATAGAGACACCAGCAACCGTGGCCGCTCCGAGAGATCAAATTGGCATTAGTTCCTCTAAAAAGATTTTAAAATAGCGAAAAAAAAAACAGAATTTTGTGCAACGTCAACTCCTGCTCACGTTTCGCGTGCGCGGGTGACTAACCCTCGCCCAAGCTGGAGTGGAAGCCACGCCTCGCCTGGCGATCGATAGACGCTCGCACAACCCGCGTTTGCATGCGCGCACACACGTGCGCACACATACAGACACGTGGGCACACCGTGCGCGGTGAGGATGAGTCATGCAAGCATTTGCAGGGCGGTGATTCATGTAACCATAGCAACATGGAAAAGGCTCATACAGCGGCGAGGGCGTCTTTTCTCGCCATAGAGTGGCAGCCGGAGAAGCTGGATTGGCGACGTGATTTATATTTTGTTGTGCATAGCGAACAAACGACCGACTACAGGTATGGCCGGATGATCATGTAAACAGCATTGTAACACAATCCGATGAGAGCTTGTAGACATCGTAGTTCATTGCATCGACTTTATTTTCGGCTCTTGAGTCTGACTTCTGCCACCCTCCTCCATGTGATGTGCATAAAGCTTGTGGTAGTTTATCCCATTCTCTCTGGTGCGCCTCGTCAGGTTTTGATGCCTCTACAGTTGTGAAATACCGAAATGGAAAGTTTGTAGGTGTTTGGGTCTAACGACGAGGGCACGAGGAAGTGTTGTTAATATCCCTTTCGTTACGAGCCGTGTACAATAGGCTGTCTTGCTGCCATAGCAACCGATTGATCTATTGACGGGCACGCCTTCTTTGAAGCGATCGTAAAAGGAGCGAAATGTGCGAAGAATGCCTCACCACTCTGTGGCTACTTAATGGTTGAGTCTGGTGGATTGGCAGGAAAGTTCTCTGCAACCGAGCGAATTTAGGCCTCCAGTATGACCAACATGACACTGGAGAAGGCTTTGTTGATGCATTCCTCCTCCTCTTCCGTCTTCTTCTTTTTCCCCCATCTTCTCCTGTCAATTTACTGCTGCCTCACTCTGAAATCACCCTTCTTTGTCTATTCAACGGCAAAAGGGCCTCGAAAAATCACGTCAGCCTTGATTAGGGTTGAAACTTGACAAGTGTACGCGATGGTGATAGGTGAAAGGCCATTTGACTTTTCCTGGGCCAATCTACATGCCACTTAAGATTGAAAGCAGTCAGACGAGCTCCTCCGACCATTTTATTGTCTACTCTCAGCCAGACTTCTGTTCCAAGGGGACCGCTGGCTATAAGTACCGATCAAGCTCCAGCCATACCGTTCAAATCACTTGCAGTTGGAGAGAAAGAAAGAGTAGAATGCGGTATGTCCCCTCCCAAATAAGGATTTCCAGATAACTGTAAGGTGGTGAGCTGTTCGGCAGGCGTACAAAAAACTCGTGGAGAAGACTTTTTTCCCCCGCCAAGTGAGTGCGTCCAAGCCACTAAAATTTTCCACCTTTTGGGCTTCTCGAGACTAGTGTTGAAGTAATCTAAAACGGACCTTGAAGCCCATCCACACTTTCCACATCCCTCTGTTACTACCTGCAAGGCATTCTTGAGCGGATTGATCGGAGTCGTGTGCTTATCGCTTGTCAGTGGTCAAGATCCCTCTGCTGCCCTCATGAGAGGTGAGACCCACGAGAGTTGCCTTTGAGGAAATAGTGGGGAGTTCTGACACTCCTCTGCTTTACCCCCGCCTTCTTCATGCACCCACAGACGAAATCATCTTCCACATGTCCTGACTCATCGCAACTAGGCTAGTCATTTTGGCATTGATGCCATCAGATTCTCATCAAATTGCAAAAGCCAAGTTTACGTGACTTGTGTGTGTTTGGGAATTTCTAACAAAACCGCTAAAAAGTCCCACACGATGAGGCAGTTACTGGTTCACCTTCAAATAGGTCGGTGGCGCATTGGGCTATCAAGCTTGTCACCCATCATCTTTCTCATTTATGTCGGGCTGGCGGATCCCACAGAGTCCTGCCGGGCAGGTAAGGAAATTGGTCAGTCCGAATGGACTCACCCTCCACCTGGGGAGTTTAGCTGGATGCCACACGAAAACATTGCCCAAGGGAAGGCGTTTGATTTGACCAGCCCGAATCTTTGTAGGCAAGCGACTGAAGGGCCGTCGAAACATTCTTAATTCCAAACTCAGGAATGTAGCGAATGTGTTCGGTTAAAAATGTACTCAGTTGTATTAGCAAAAGGTGTACACAGAGGACTATGTAGATCTGGAATTAGGAGGATAACCTTGCATTTCCATTTAATTGCCCTACGGGACACCAGAGTCACTGCTGTCCCAAACCTGACCCGGTTACTCTAGAGCGGAAGGCAAAGCTTTCTCCCATAAATTGAGCACGTTCAAGCTCGGAGCAGGGATGAAGCTTTCATTCACCACCTGATGCTTCAAGGTAGTTGGAATTCTTCAGATTATACGTTTTTGTGCATTTCAAGTAGTGTCTGAGACAAGGATCTTAAAATTCACATTCTTGACAGACGGTATTTTAAGACTTTGTATTATGATTACCACTTTGTTGAAATGATCTCTGAACTACACGGGTTCGTGTCATGGCCTACGGGAGATGCTGGTGGCTTTCATTGTTCCTCTCCGCATTTGTGGGCAGTGTATTTTGCCACGGCACTCGGGGAAGACTTGACGTAATACATGGATGGTACAGATAAAAAAACAACTGAACCGACTTCTATGGTCAGCAGAGGAAAGTATTCCATTGCCGGTTGATGATTCTATGACGACTTCTTACAGCGAGATGAGAACTTGACAGGAAAGGCGTTTAACACTCGAGGCCGAGTCATCACAGTTAATACAAGAATACTTCAAATAGACAGAGGTTTGGTCACACCGAAGTACGATTAAGATTGCAGGAAGTCGAAGACGAATGCTAGGCGTCGGCTACTTTGAGATGGTCGGTGAAGAAATTTCTCCAAAAGGGTAGCCGAGGACAGCGGTGAACCACAAAGCGAGAGACGAGGTTTTGTTTTGTTTAACTGTTCAACTGAATGCGCGTGTAATTTACCCTCAGTGGAATACACATTACACCCAATAGGCCTTCCACCTCTTTCCGACCTCTGCATTAGTAAGTAGTATGTTCCCCCAAAGCTACTTTGACCTTTTGGGACTTCGGCTAAGAGTGCGATGGTTCGACAGATAAATTAATTAGTTTTAGAAAAAAATTAGTTCTTAGTTTACATATTCAACGCTGCTTAATAAGCACATTTAATTCAAATCATTTCTCAAAACTTTGTAAACGCTACTTATGAACGTCAAGACAAATATTTTGGTAGAAAGAGTCTCTCTCTACAACCCTCAAAATAACTTTTGACAACAAGAATACGACATTATTAGTGTATCTTTCCTGGAAAGTCGAGGGAGCGGCTTTAACCGTCTTCCAGAGGACGTCATTAAGCATCACAATTAGATGTCTCAACCCTACATGGCCCTCTTCACAACCCTCTCGAGAACATTATGCCATTACCTCCAAGAATCAGGTCACATCTTTTAAAAACTGTTATTTGGCATGTGAAATTATATGTCAAACACCTTTAGTGAATTACCCAACCGAGAGAATTCGTCCCTTTCATTCATCCGTCCTTCCAACCGTCGGTGCAATGGAAAGCCCAAAGTCAGCAAACCGGATGAGGAGGTCAGAAGCTGTCAACTCTAGAGACGCAAGTGTTTCAAGTTGAGGTGATGCACAGCCACCAGTCGACTGTCCAGATGCACGAATACACGGCCGGTTGACTGACTGACTGACTGACAAAGTGTCAATCATTTGCCTCGTCACACTTTGCATCAATCTTGACGTCGTCTTTGGCCAAGCGAGTGATGTCAACCGTAGTACACACCATTTTCATGCAGGAACACCGTCAATAGTGGTGACCAGCAAAGTGTGGTGGAAGGAAGGAAGGAAGGAAGCCAGCAAACGGACCGATTATACTCGAGTGACCCGTCATACAATCACAACTTTACTTTTGCAGACCAAAACTTCAGCTTCATCGCCTGCCTTATTTTTCCGATGGTATGGTAGACTAGAGAAAGCCGAACTGCTTCCAGTAGAGCAATTTTAGCCTGCACCTGAACCAAAAAAGAGTAACTATGTAATTATATGTAAACATATAATTAGATGGAGAGGACCAAAGTATTCGTTTGAACTTGACTTGACAACTGACATGGGGTTCAATGAAGGTCGCATTAGTCACTGCCACCTCACTACCAACCGCACTTTCCTTACAGCAAATAAATTCGTTTCTTCTTTTTGAGTCAAAAAGGAAAGCGAAAGCAGAAAAGAAATCATAAAACCACAGGAATTTGAACCTTGTGTGTGTGTGTGTGTGTGTGTTCGTTTGTTTGTCTATTTGCTTATATGTTCCCTACGCAAAAACGGAGGCGTTATTTGCCATAGCAGTGACAACTGTTGCATTAGAAAGTTTAGGAAAACTTGCCTCCTTTTCCTCCTCTCTCTCTACTTTTGGTGTCACGTTGACATATTTTTAGCTGGAAGTGGAAAGTATGTTCTGTCAAGTATGCCTGTCAATAGGTCAAAATTGGACCCCGTAGTTGCTAATCAGCGCCTAGGAAGTGGATCCAGGTGCGAACAACTTCAAGGCCTCCGTGAAAGGCGTGTGTGGTGTCTGCAAGAAGAAGGACAAGTGTAACCCAAATTGAATGCGACTGAGGAACACAAGTAGCACGGTTAAAGAGGTGTCTTACATAAAGCCTTTGAGCCCTATGTTTAGCGCTGATCGAACGACTAGAATTGCTTTAAGACAATGAATAAAATGACCCCAAAAGTCGTTATTTGCTTCGGGGAGAAAGAGCCCACTATCACTAATCATGCAAACGAAATCGAAGGGCGTCATTTTTCTAGGCAAATGATAACCTGATACGCAAAGGTTTTCCCGCTTCCTACTTAAAAAATTTATCCCCATAGAGAAGAAAAAAGGAAACAACACTGATGTTAAAAGTTTTGGCCTCAAAAGTCCAAATTGCCCATTTCGCCCAATGTTGAAATAGAGCCAAAGTTTACAGGGAATAAAGAAACCACCTCTTTCCTCACTCTTAATGCAAAAGTTTCAGTTTTTTTCAGAAAGAAAATGCACCCAAAATACTAGGGGTTGGACTTGCAAATCCTCGACGAATCAATTACAATCTTGATGAGTGTAAATAGTACTTAAAAGTTGTGAGTAGACATCGGTCAGTGACTTGGTACATAGCATTTGCCGACTAATTGGTCAGCTTCACAGGCCATTTTTGTTCATGAAAGACACTACACTTGCATTGAACTCAGTTAGATACAGGGAAGTGGATTTTGGACTCAATAACAGAATGCTGACCTCCTCAGTTCAGGGTGAGAAAGAATGTGATAGCATCTTGTTAGGCCGCCGCCATCCGTGCAGTCATCGTCTTCTGCGAGGTCAGATGAACTCGTCTCGTCGGATGAAGACTCAAGTCTTTCGAGTCAAATTGGGCTGGTGGCTCGTTTTTGGGTGTTAGATGCTCATTTTTTGTAGAGAGGAACGGTAGGTTAGAAATGTCGACTGAGGGGAGGTCTATCTTTTGAACCGCAGGTTACGCTGAGCTACCGACTTGTCTAAGGTGTTGACTTGTTTGATTAACTCACAGGGCTCTTCTGCCCTAGTGGAATCAACTATTGTCTCGATTGCATGAACGTCTTTACGTTGCTGCTACCACCTCGCCCTTCTCTTAGCTCCCTAATAAGAAGGCGCCACACGCCGGGGAGGCGAGTAGATGATCCGAATGGCTTACCACATCAAAAAGGGTTGTCGTGATGGTACTACTACGACGGCTACTTGCATGCCCTGGCAACCGTCTGCCTTCAGCCGCCCAGCCCATCCGTACTGGGCGTCCGCAGGTATACCTCAAACCCTCTTCAGCGACGATATGAAGCGTGTTAAAGGAAAATTACTGACAGCCACAGAGGAGGAGTTTAAAGAGAAACTGAGGATGCACACGACAGCATGTTCCATCAAACTAATCACGCAATCAACCATCCAGTAGGTCGACTGCCTATAAGTCCACTAAGAAGACGGTAACTGGAGACACTTGACACCTCACCATATCTCTAGATTCTGACATCAGCTTGAAGTGGAAAAAAATGACTTGTCAATTGTATTAATAATTTTTTTAAAAACTGATCCAGCGTAGAGGCCGTGGACACTGCAATACCTCGAGGTCCGCGCTATGCCCCTTGGTGTGCTATCGCTTGAGCTACGAAAGTCCTAGAGGAGAAAGAAATGCACCAAGTGGAAATACTTTTGGTTGATTTGCTTTACTGTAACTCAGAGACTAATAAAATGTCACAATCACTTCATTGTGTTAACTTCCACCACGACTTGGTGCAAGCGGACCCCGCGAATAGCCGTCACATGTAGTATGTCACACTTTTAAAACCACCGTCCTTGCATAACAATCTCTCGGTACACCACCGGTAGCAAGTCCAAGTGTACTTCTCCTCCAATAGACCATTGTAGAATAGATCAAAGGTGCGAGTAAGGGTGAGGCCTGTGTGTGTGTGTGTGTGTGAGGAATAAACACATGCACCTTTCACCTCTCTCAATGGACTGGTGATTATTTAATGCAATGCAAATGCTATGCAAAGTGTCCTGCATTACTTTACATTGCATTGTCTCACCTTGCAAACGTTGCCCCTAGCAGTGCAAGAGCGCGTCACAACTAGTCGTGGATGCGTTGCCATTGGTGACGGCGCAACTCTCAATGACCCAGTTTCATCGCCTTTTGGCTTCTTACTATGAAGTGGAAATGCATGTCTTGTGGCAGTTCAGTAGAGGTCTTTTATGGAAGCGGAACCGCTTGATAAAATACCTGGCGTTAGGTTAAAGCGATTCATGATAGAGAGGCTAGGTTGAACTGAGTCTCTGTGAGTCAGGGTCGCTGAGGGAGATGACAGTGGCACGAATGAAGTGGGTCCAACTTCCACACACCCACACATCCTAACAGTTGCTCTTTCAAATGTCGTCTTTTTTCTGTGGCCATGACAGCAGCCGGCTAGACGTCTGTTAAGGCTGGATCGGTGAAGTGCACGGATGGCTTTGATGCAAGTTGCGTTGACATTTACAGGCAGTTCATTCGTCTATCAGACGTAGGTGTTTGGCTCAGTTAGTGGCATTTTAGTGGATCTCTCTTTCTCTGAGGTAGGCTTTATTTTGAATAAGGTGGACCAGTTTGGCTCCAAGACGTCATCTTCTTCACGCACACTGGCAGATCAGTGAGTGACTTCTTAGTGCATGTGGTTTTCAAACAAGGCTTTCGGTGGTAATTTTTTGGCTTTTTCTGGGCCTAATAAATGATTTCTCCATGCAAATTAGAGATGTACACTTGAAGAAGCAGAATCTCTAGGCAGAGGTGATGTAGGTTTTTGGATGTAATTAATTACGCATCTAACAAAAGGTTCACTTAAATGCCTTTCGTGTTAGGGATTCCATCAATGCAACCTGCAGACTGGAGTGAACTACCCTCCAATGTGGTTCATTGCAGATAAATTAACGACGAAAACAAGTGGATGCTGCTAATACAGTCCATACCTGCAATTGACCGGTGGATGTGTGCTTGTCGATGCGCTGCAGAGGCATCAATTAGGGCACGCGTCGAGTCGTCACATGTATGTGACAATTGACCAACTCAGCATCTTGGAGGGATGGCATAGGAACGTACTAGTTCGCGATGACTCAGTTTAATAGGTTGTGGCTCTAATTTTAAATATAATGTTTATTTTGGGGATAGGGTAACTGGTTTTTCATAAGAAACACGAAATGCATGTTTTAACATTGCGAGACACACATTAATGGCTTACAAATTTATAAAAAGAATTCGGATTTATTCGCAGTTCATTTGGCTATCCTCACAAACAGTTGCTTGAACCCGAAGTTTTGAGCATTCTGGTAGCAACGAGCCAATGAGAACCACTTGTCACTCATCTTGAAGCTGGTGAAGGGTGAATTGTGTCCATCTGGGTCGGGATATCAAAATGAGGTCAGCAAATAGACCAGTGGTCGAGAGATCAATTGGAAAGGTGTCCTCTGAACCTAAAAATAAATTGTGAAGATCTTGGCAACGTCACAGGTGACGTCCAACCTAAGTTATGATGCACAAGACCGTTGTTGGTCGTCCTTTGTGAAGTTGTGGTGAGCTAGTGGGAAGAAGTTGCAACGCAACTGCTCAATTCAAGAGTGTTCTGCTGTTCTGAAATGTCGTCCTGACGGGAGTGGTACTGTTGAGACCTCTATGGACGTAGAAGGGGGATGATGAAGGAGCAGGATTTCAAGAGGATGACGTCTGGAAGTCTACATTCGGGTGCTTCCATAGTGCGTTGGCCGCACCGGCACCGGTGGTGCGGGGTCACACAATCCTCGCCCAGTTCCCACAAGTGAAGGAGAGAACAAAATGCAAGGCAGTTCTCCCCTCTCCTTCTCCTCCTCCTCCATGGTATTGGTCTCCACCTAACGGATTAGTGAATTGCCACTCAATGGATGGACTGATCTGTGAAGGGTGAGTGGTGGTGTTGCACGGATTCTACCTGAGGGTGTTGCAATACTTAAGCGTCTCCTGTTCGACCGACCGACCTAATTGGAAGTAAATGCAGATGTTTTGCCTCCGTCTACTTGGTGTTTTACTGCACCAAGCGGTGAAATGTGTAAAGTGTGTGGAGTGGTGAGTGTGCATGCATGTGCGCATGCAGGCAGACATGCGTGGCCTGAGCAAGCGCACTCAACCAGTGCCCTCATCCACCACCACTATGGTTAGGAGGGAAGCTCAAAGTTCAGTGGAGCAAGAGGAGAAGGACTGGTGCGATGTGCACCCACACCCACATGACTGGAACAAAGGTCACGTGTCGGTGGTGTGCATTACTAGTCTGCCTGTGCTTGTGACTTCCCTGCCTCCATTTAAACGGTGCAAGCAGCGGCGCTGCCTCTCCCACTAACCCACCACTTGGCGTGCACATTAATTTACATCTATCCGGGTAGCGGTGCTGATTCCCTGTCTGTGGGAGTAGTTGGTTGGGTTGGAATGGAATCCCGTGTCCCAGTGTGTGAAGTGCATGGTGGGAGGGGAGTGCAGGTGTGGTGACGACGCTGTTGGTGCAATCCTGTTGAATGGAATGCAAGGCGATGCCAAATGACTATGCCAATTGTACCGGTTAAGAAGGCGAGATGGAAGAATGACCTCTTTGCTGATACATTGATGGAAAGGTGGATGAGGAAAGTGATCGAATAATCAAAACGACGCCAATTTCTGATAATTTTATTATTCCACTTATTGATATGTTGGCAAAGAATGGGAGGCGTGGAGTACAGCCAAAATAAGTTAAATTTAAATCAAGAGCAATTGTATGCCTGAAGGAGGTCTTAGAATCTCCTGTATTGAGTGGATAAATGAATGAAAAGGGGAATCAGCTAAACAACGAAAGGCAAGGCACAAATTTCTTTGAGGTATGACAAATATCAACCAACTTTTCCCTCTCCCTGTCTGCAAATGCAATTTCCATGTGGCTACCTTTCAAATATTGCCACTTATTTACCACCCCTAACAGTTTTGCACGCTGCAGTGCGCACCTTCTTGCGCGCATGCGTGCGTATGTGCGTGTCTATGGGCGTATGCACACTCCCAAAGGATACGGCTGTCGCCGCCATCGATTATCGTGCCAACACTGACACTAACCCACATAGACGCTGCCACCAAAAAGAATCGCCTATTGTGTGATCCTTTTGCCTTTGAACTCTCTCCTGACAGGCTGGCTGGACTCTGCTCAGAGGCTGGCGTCTGACAGGTTCACCTGATTATCGATTTTCTGTCTTGAGTAGACCTTAGAAGGGTTCTTGTTTTGTTCTTCTTGCGATTTTGATTTGGAAGGGTTTTTTCTGGACTCGCGTGACAGCTGATTCGTCTTAAAACAATCAACGCATTGTTGGCCGTCAATAATCACGCCGCTTTGTCACCTATTTACTATTCACAAATCATTTAACGGAGCCAAGTTCACTGTCAGTTGGCATGACTCACTCCAAATTCCGCATTGCCAGCACAGGGTAGCACTATTGAAGCAATCTTATTGATTCCTAATCATATGTTGACGGGGCCGGGGGCAGGGCTTACGGGTACCGTCATGGTGAGTCAGCAGGCACAAAACTTCTCACGGTAGATGAGTTGCTTGCAGAGGTGCAAAGGTCAACGCACCCAGCAAATGTTACCGCCTTTGAAGACGCTGTGTCTGGTTGAGTTATAAACTACTTATTTTCACCTCACTTTTACTTGCTTCGTGGAGCGCCTTTAAGGCCTGTCACGCGGTCAGTTGGATGGGGGGTGTAGGTGGTAGAGTCGCGCTCCAGAGGTGAAGCAGCAGTGGCTTCATTCACTCGCTTGACGGCCTAACAGCCTTCTAAGTCTCCAAGTCCTTACATGCTCATTCATTTTGGGTCCTTTGTGTGGACATTCAACTGCCTCTCTCCCGTTCCTTCATCCTGCACACCCATCAAACGCCTTGTCAGGTGAATTAAAAATCTATGAGCCGGAGAGACACCAAGTCTCTATCAGGTGGCATTGATTTCAGAACTTGTAATTCAGCCATGCAATTAGCGCTCCAGTCTATGATGCTGTAGCCGCACGTGTGAAGCATTGACATGACTTGAAGACAACCTTGAACTTCACTTACACGTGTCAGGGTGCTCACTTACAGGCCATTGGCTGCATCGCATAATGAGAGAGGTGTTGGATAAAACCACGCTATTGTGGACTCCACCGAGCTACGTGGGTGTTTTTATTTTTGCGCATAAAAAGTTAGAAGATGTGACTCATTTTCACCACCGACGCAAGTGTTGAGCCTCTTCAAAAAGTTTACTATTAGTTGGCATGTGGGGGAGAGGGCTTTTGGGCATCTCTTTGTTGGCTTCTCTCATCAATGTGAATGAATTCACACCTTTTTTCCCCTATGGAAGCTTTGTATGCTATGATAGAATCGTGGGCGTTGACATCACTCGCTTGGCCAAAAACGACGTCAAGATTGATGCAAAGTGTGACGAGGCAAATGATTGACACTTTGTCAGTCAGTCAGTCAGTCAGTCAACCGGCCGTGTATTCGTGCATCTGGACAGTCGACTGGTGGCTGTGCATCACCTCAACTTGAAACACTTGCGTCTCTAGAGTTGACAGCTACTGACCTCCTCATCCGGTTTGCTGACTTTGGGCTTTCCATTGCACCGACGGTTTGAAGGACGGATGAATTCCCATGATTGTGTTTTTAATCGAGATTAAGTCCTTCTAAGGAGGTTGCCTTAATTTTTAGCCTTCCCCTCCCCCTGACTGGTTTAAAATGAAGTTTAAACAGCGTCTCTTGACGTCAAGCGGCAGGAAGGAGCAGTGATGTGTAGAAGCACCTAGCTTAAAACTTGATTACCTCCACTGGAACAGAATTGCATCTGTTTCTTCAAGCTTCTCCTGGTCGGCCCTCACCTCCTTAACTTGATGGGTCATGTACAGCTGTTCACACTTGACAGCTGCCTTGCTCGACACAAAGCCATTGACTTGCTGTGAAAAGTAAGTTTCCCAACAAATTTATCGAGATAAAAAAAATCTGTTTGCAACAGGACGACATCCTCCCTGTGTTTGTTATGAGGTGCTGTAATCATCCACAAAGATAGATTTATGCCTCACATACTTTTAGCCGAGGACGTCAATGTTTGGCCTCCCAGATTGTCCTCAAAATGTGTCGTGAAGGTTTCCATACGTTCCAGTGTGCCCCTTCAGCTTGCCACTGTGAAAGAAGGAAAAAAGGTTCTTTATAATTCTCACTGCATCTTCGGTACCCTTTTCAGTATCTCCTATTAACTGTCATCCGCATTAGTGACAACTGACATGCAAAGCATACCTTTCTTCCACCTCTCTTTAAAGGTGCTTTTAGTTCAGGGGACTGGACAGTACCAATCATAGCTGAAGGTTTTGGGGGAAATTGCGAATTATTTACAAGTCTTTGCAGAGCGTAATTAACAGTAAAAGAAGGTCCAGAGCTCAATCATCAACCTCCCAGCGACTAATTTTGCTAGTGGAACCATTTGCTACCTTTAAAAGATTGAGTTTTAAGTCAACATAGGCTTAAAAGAGCTTTGGTCTGTCAGTATTTCCCCTCAAGACCTAGTGCAGTTCTCCTGTTACCTGCACCAGTCTTCAAGTTTGTTTGCTGTTCCATCAGACTGGACCACAAGCTTATGACAAGGATGGCCAAGCTCACGTGATGGACGAGATTGCCGAAAGATTGAATCCCCTCTGACACTCCGTCCGTGGTGTCCAAACTCGTCCTCAAGCTAAGGAAAGAAAGGGATTTTTTAGTGTTCGTTGCTTATGGATCCTCTGCCTACCGCTGTTGTTGTAAGGTAGAGAAGGACTAAAAAAATTTCAATTGAAGGAATATTTGTGGTAAGTTTTAGTCGAATTAATGCATTTCTCTTCTAATTTGACTAAATTATTGAAAACTTCTTAAAAAAGGGAGTGATATTATCAGCCGAGGTGATGGCACCGCATACTCACACTTCTTTGACCCCCTTTCGGCACGAAATTTTAAGGACCATAACAATTAGAAGCAGAAAGGTGTCTAAAAACTCAACATTTGTGAAAGATTGTTTCACACATCACACAGAGAGATTTGAGAGATTGGTATGCGTCAATCAGAGGTCCAAAATCAAGGTTCTTACACCCTAGGTGAGTGTTTACAGGACGAAATAATTCCTGTAAACCGGTAACACAATCCTCACTGTCCGAAGCTAAAGTGACAGTCCTTTTTTGGGACATTGCTTCCCATTGGCGAAAACTAATGCTTCTACCCGTCAGCCTAAATAATGCCTGACATACTTGTCATGTCAGCGCCTCCTATGCCACGCTAACTTGAATACTCCCAACAAAATCGGCACCATAGGAAGGATAGGAGTTAATTAATCTTGGTCAATTTTTGAGGAGGGAAGGGGCAAGTAGCTTGTCTTTCTCTGATTTTCTCTTTCTGTCGCTGCTTGCCTACACACACAACCCACCTACCTACTCTTTGAGTGCTCATTGCAATGGGCGTCAACCGGACAAACGGTGGAGGATTGGAATTGCGCGAGCGCATGTCCATAAGTGCGCACGTAACACACGCAGAAAGCGGTAAGCACAGCGACTTATCGATTTTCCCCCTCCTTTCCCCTTTGTTGCCCACCCACCTTCTCTGTGGGTAGAATACAGCTGCTCTCACCAATGCCACTGACACAATCGCTACTTCGGCCTTTTTAAAACTTTCCAACCACTCTGTTTGGGGCAGAGCAAAGATAAGAAAAGTCGTGGACGCAAAGTGGACAAAACATTCGTAACTATGGTAGAAACTGTGCATTAAAGAATAATGTTAACTTTATTCCTTTCATTCCCTGTTAGCTGTCAAGCAAAAGTCAAAAGATGGTTGTGTCAACCCTACTTAAAATATCCATTGGAATTCGTCGTAGTGGGCTAAAACACAATGTCTTAAATAGTTTATATAAAGTAAGTAGGAAAATGAATCTGTTTGACATCCTCCAAATTGCTCCAAGGTGGAGATAGAGGTTAATGTATGGCCTAGATTCTTGGTTTACTAGTCGACGGCTATTTCTTCTATATTCTGAAAAGTAGATGAATGAAGAAAAAATTAGGATTGAGGGTGTGGCACTAGGCTAGAGCAAAATATTTTCCATTAGAAGCCTTCTCATTAGAAGAAAAACAACTTTATACAATTGGTCCTCACTTATAACTAAATAATCATTCCCTCTCTCTTACTTGGTGTATAAGTTAAACAAAATGCAATTCAATCGACGGTCAGCACATTATAGCAAGATTTAAAAGTAGGTATTTTGCAGTGGGAAAAAAGGACACCGGATGGAAAATTTGCTGTTATCTAATTAAAACAAAAATCGGATCGACCTTTTCCCTTTACTTTCAGTTTCTTTCAATCAAAATACGGAATTGGTATTATTTGTGAAAAAATGGTCAGATATCCTATTATCTAACAATTTTTAAGTTATTACGAAAAATGCGGCCAATAGAGTTCCTTGACGTTAAGCCAATGGCATGCCACGCACTTCAACCAATGCCAGCTCTACGCTGCTGGCCAATAAGAAGGCAGAACATGCATGTGTGCGCAGGTGTATGTGCATGAGTAGCATTCAGCGCAGCGCTGTGCAGGCACATAGACAGGTTGGCGGAGATAGGTAGATAGACAAGTCGAGGCAGGCTCCTCCTCTTTGCATGTCCGCGACCCGCCACCGGCATTATTGATCCATTTAGAGACAAGCTGGTGCGAGGCGAGATCTACAGTAGACGCGAAAGTCGGTACCCGAACGCAGTGGCCTTGGGATTAAGGAAACCCCTTAAAGCAGTGCCCACTAGTGGCCTGCTTCTCTACGCGCGAAGTTGTTTGAAGCGACAACACAACACCACTGAAAGTAGAGAGACGGAGACAGAGGAGACAGAAGAGATGTCCACAAATTTAATGCTACCACCGGCACCTCCGCAACAACTCAGCAACGGTGCCACATGTCGGATAAAAGTGGACCCCCAGTCACAACAACCACAACAACAACAGCAGCAACATCAAGGTGTCGAGGAAGCTAATGATGGAGTCAACCTCAATGATGAGTCTATGATGGCGCTCTCCCAGTCTGTAGATTCGATCCATACCGTTGGAACAGCTGCTGGAAGTGACGCCCTTGACGTAAGTTGCAATTTTAATAGAGTAAAAAAATTACTTTATCACAAGGACAAGTTATCATCATTCGTTGACCTTTTAACAAGCCAAACAGAGATCCTTCCTGTTTTCAAATTCTGCACCAATGATGTCTCGGGGTGCTGTTGCCGTCTTCCATCAATTTGTCCATCTTTTCCGCGTATCTGTGGCGAAAAAAGACACGCACTTCACTAAGCCGAAGAAGCATTTATCGCCCGTGAAGCAGCATGAATAATGTAATCGCTCCGCAAGCATCCACTGCGCCCTCCTCGCGCCTTTATACTACCGACATTTAAGTCAAATGCCACTTAGCCACTTCAAGTGAAGGGGCTTATTTTCATCACCTGTGGATCGTTTGTTCATTGAAAAAAAAATAATCATCACGTTAGATAAATTATCATTTTTAATAGCCCACTTAGGCGAACCATACACTCTGATGACATTGGCGGAGAAATTTAGAACAGCTTTAGGTTCCCTTTTCCCATTCCTGGCTCAAATGCTTCTAAGATCGTCCTTTTGGTATATTTAATTGTCTACATGTCCCTTAAATAAACAGTAACTTATTTACTTGCCCGTTTCTTATGTGCGGCAAAACAATTTTTTGCCACTAACGCTATTCCGTGCAGCAGTCTCTGCCCAAGGCTTTGATTATGACCAAATAATCTGCATTAATTTAATCCCCATCGGACATCAGACAGGCGAGTAAATGGAGGAAACGGTTTGTTTTTACCAACACAGCTTACAAATTAGCCAATCGGAAAGGGATCTGAAAGATTGACATTTTTCTTGTCAAAAGCTATCAGCATGCCAATTAAAGACCTACTGATTAATAGTTAGAGTGCATTTGAATATTTTGCAAAAGTGAGTTAAGCTTAATGATTTTTCATCAGGTGACATTGGAGACCTGCTCTCTCCTCCCCCTTTCCATCCCCCAAAACAGTTAATCAGCCAATCAGAATGGAGAGTTGCATCTTCAACGGATATTTGCCGACTTTCTGGCTTTAGCATAAAAATTAGCATTTGCTACCTTTTTAGGCACCAGCACCTTTAATTGTTTAATTTACTATCAAGAATCTTGCTGGTAGAGGTCACAAGAAATCCAAAAAACGCACCTTTTTCGCAAAGGAGCAAGCATTTCTGTGTACTTTCTTTTCCTTTCTGTAAAAATTTTTTTGCATTTTCGGGTCAATTATTGCACCACAATTCTTGTTCCCTATAGCAGCTGTTGTTGGACCACTGGGCATTTATAAATTTAGGATGCCTCACTAAGTTCACCCTTGTGCCCCTTTTTGTTGCAGAATCAATGCATTGATTGACGCCTTGTAGTAGCCTAATTTTCCTATTGGCTAAGAAAGAAGAGGCCGATATGCATCAATTCCTAGGATAAAGTTTACAGCACTAAGTTCAGTGACTAATTTCTAACCTATTTTAGCGTCACCTTCAATAGTATCTCGTTAGAGGCGAAAGTTATATGATTCTTGAGGTGGTTGCCTTTTAGTCCCGCACCTCTTTCCCTGCAAAGTGATTATGCCAAACCACCAACCAGATGAGATCTCTAATTGACCCTAGGCTACAACGCTTCTTTTTCCGGGCGGGTGCTTTATGCTGCAAATAAATAATTTGTTTATCAAATGGGCAATAGTGTAGGCCGTTTTAACGCTTTTAACGGATATTGGGTAATTGGATTAGCAAGGAGGTTTCCTCTCAATTTTACGTCTGTTCTCAGACTTTGTTAATCACAGCGTGAGAAATTTGTACAATTTATTATTGCCACAGGGGGTCTCTAACCCTCCAGAGATTGTGCTCAAGATTACATTAAGCCAGGACTTAGTGAGTTGCCTCACCAATTAGTAGTTCAAGGCGGACATCCCCGAAAAATAACTCTTTTTACATTACCTTTTTTGATTGCTACTTCTTCACAGAATTCATCACTATGTACCTGCACGTATGTGTGTGTTTGTATGGGACGCTAAATCTACGTTCCCACGATCACAAATTAAAATAAATGCTCCATTCTGTGTTTGGCTGCATGTGAATAGCAATTTGACTCCAGTTGCAAGGTGAAAATTTTGTCTTTTGCTCAATGTCTCTGATTGGTCGTCCTCCCACCAATCAGAACTTGAGACGGGTTCACGGGGCAACAATCAATCAATATCCACACCAAAGGAGCCTTTCGATGTCATTTTTTCAAACCTCCTTTCATTATTTTTTTCTGTAATAAGAATGTCCTTTATAAGGTGTGTAAGGCCAACATAAATTTACTATTTTACAATGAGTCACCGCTATTGTGCTGGTATCAGGCCCATATTCAACAATTTCAACCTTCACTCTGGCAGATAGGTAGTCGTGCAAGGCCAATTTTTTCTACTAGAAATTGTCGAAATACTTATTTCTTTACTCTAAAGGTGTAAATAAGAATGTAAGGTAGGTAAAATGAGCGAATTGTCTTCTGCGGTTGCACAACTCACAATGTTAGCTGGTCTTCAGCGGAGACATGGGCCTATAATGGCAGTCCACTCGAGAGAAAAAAGAGGGTGAAGATTGTGAATTGGTCACTGGGTGGCAATTGGTGGAGAAAATGTACGTTTCTCAAGCCATTCTCAGTCCTGGCAACATTGTGTGTGCGTGATGCTACTATAACAACCATCTCGTAAACACACGTGCAGCACGGCCGTTACTTGGTAAGTGCGCAGAAAGCCGGAATTGCAAATCAACTCAAGATGTGCGCTCATCCAACTCACCAAGGTTGGATGTAAATAAAGCAAAATAAATCGACTCGGAGCTTCAGTGATTGGCATTGCAGCGGTCGAGCCGCCTCTGAAGGCGGTCCCGGACACGGACACACACTAGCGCGGAGGTCGGTTGCCCAAGTCTGATCATAGCACCCTCAACCACCACCTCGCTGTAGCTTCCAGAAAGTCTCCGCACAAACATTGTCCTTTGTTGGAAGGATTGTCGGAATTTCAGTTCCCCACAGAATGCGGGCCGCCCTTTGGTCTTGACGCCT
Organism: Taenia crassiceps; assembly: GCA_023375655.1. Classification (NCBI taxonomy): domain Eukaryota; kingdom Metazoa; phylum Platyhelminthes; class Cestoda; order Cyclophyllidea; family Taeniidae; genus Taenia; species Taenia crassiceps. The sequence goes on from JAKROA010000007.1 coordinate 836,768, forward strand.
AGCTCCAGCTTTGGAATCACGCCCAAAGGCGACACACACACACTCACCAGCCCGGAAGTGGATTTATTACGACACTAACGAAGAGGACGGAGGGAAGAGGAAATCAGGACCTTATGGGAATAACTAGGCCTTTACACACAACTGTGAAGTAGATTACTTGTCTTTTAATTAGTAAATAAAACGATAGCTCCAATCCCCTTGTTTGATTGCAAGAAATTTGCAGACGTTGAAATTGCCGCCTCTGTTCTTCCATTGATTGAGGGTGTGAGTAAAGAAAAAGACAAGGAACTACAAAGCCATGTGAATTTCACATCCATTCTCACAATCTCTTCATCGGCTATGCGTGTGGTTTTTTGTTTCTCTCCTCCGCTATCGGGGCAGAAGACTCAATAAGAGTGGGGGGAAGGAGGGGCGAGGAGGAGAAGCTCATAATACCCTTTGCTCCTTGCCAATTTGACGTGGTGATGAGGACGACCACCTTACTTGACCCTTCCACGTTTCAGCATCAGGTTCGAACCCTCTTCGTCAGTGGTCTGCCATTAGACACGAAATCACGAGAGCTGTACCTTCTGTTCCGAGGATTCAAGGTAATCGCGTGTTTGCTGGTCACTTCGCCCTGCACATATTGCTTTTTTGTAGATAAGGCCTTTGTGAGAACAAAAAAGACCTTAAATCCCATTATTTGAATTAAGCATTTTCAACTGTTTATGCCTCTTTACTTCATATTTGCACAGGCTGCCATGACGGAGTTAGCAATTGATGGGGATTTGTTTCTCCTTTTCTCAAAGACAAAAAAATTACTGATTTGAGTGCATCAGCTATTTAACACATGGAGCTCACCTCTATTTTATTCATTTAAAACACTCGGGCCTACTTTTCGGTAAAACTCGTCCTGCAATTTCATGTTACGTCCTCCTTCCTAGTTGGTCCACTCGATTTGACCTCCTTCGTAGAAGAAAGCAAAATCCATGTTCACATGTGGCACGAAACTCGATATGGCGTTTTATTCCTGCAAAATTTTACCCTTAATGTATTATTCGACTCTTTTTCCTTAAAAATGGCAATGCCTGACCTTTGACGACCGCCCTCAACCAATCACCTTTCCGCCCTGCTGTTGCGACGCCCCGTGCCAACAATGTCAATGCTTATCGTCTGGACTGAAAAATAGGGCTACCTATCGTCCACCCTTAAACCCGCCGGAAAAAATGGCAAACTCACTGCGGTAAGACATCCCTGACCTCATTGGTAGCACATCCCGAGTAAATTTCCCCAAAGATGCCATAATATACACCATCCTGACGGTAAGCCCGTCATTGAAGGGCCTGCGACACCAGTAACTTGGCTGACATGGGTAGGGATCAAAGAACTGGCAAATCTAACGATGCAGCCTAAAGAGGTGAATTTTTATGAGCTTATTGATTAATCAAGACAAATTTTTTTCCTTCTAGCCAGTGGGATTTGTGACTTTTGAAACGCGAGAACAAGCCGAAAATGCCCTCAACGAACTACAGGTGAGAGGCGTGTCATAGAGTGACAACCCATAGTCAGCTGCCACTACTACTCAGGTCGATAAATCGATTATTTGTTGTAGCAGCGCGAGGCAGATTTGAGTGGACAACCAGTAATGTGCGTGGCCTGTTTGACACGTCCCATTTGTAGACACTGACTTAATCCATCACTCCACCCGCAACCACCGCCACACAACCAATCACCTTACACTTATATGCGCGTGTCACAATGCACGAACAAACACGAATTGAAAACACTGTCTATTGGTTGGGTATATTCTTCAGCATGTTGATGATAAAGTTGGTGATTCCAAATTACCACTTGCACTTATTACAAGCACAACCAGAAAGACGTAGCCATTGAAGCTCATTTTATTAGCAGGACTTCAAATACATCCGCTTTGTTACCAGTTTTAACCACCACCTCATCATCTTTCTCCTTATTACTGCACTTCGATCACTGAAGGGGCAATTTTGAGGACCTCCGCCAATGCACTGTAGGAGGGTGTGAGAATTTATCCTGATGGTGGATCTTGTGGGAGCACATTTACTAACAAGGACTTAACTAAATCAGAAAAGTGTTTACAAATCGTGAAAATAAAATGTGGTAATTAACAATGCACGTTGTTTAGAGTGCGCTAAATTTCATCATTATTACACACACAATCGCACTCACGTGGCCGTTGTGAAGTCACTCACATAAACACACACAATATACACACCTACTCATGAATCGCTGGTAGGACATATTTACTAGCTAAACTATGGTCTCCTCTTTAAGGGCATCAAATTTGATCCCGAAGGGAATCAACATATGCGCCTGGAGTTCGCACGCAGCAATACGAAGGTCACCAAACCCAAGTGGCCTCCAGGATTCCCATTACCCCCAGGAGCACCCACTGGATTCCCCTTCATCCCTGCGACCGGTAACCCTGCCAGCCTGTCGCCTCTCGGTCAACAGACGGGATTCCCCGGCGTCTTGCCGACCAACTTTCTGCCGCATTTAGCTGGTTGTAAGTCATCTTGTATTACGAATTTAAGCCTGATTATGGGATTGCTTTTAATAGAAACTTATAAACTCCAAAGCAAATGGAAGGGCAGTGCCGATTCTTGACTGCCCATTTCTGCTCCACTTTACACCCCAGCGATACGTCTTTATGATTTGCACTTCAAGTTAGGTGGTGGTTCAATGGGTGTCTACATTTTCGTTCTAATCGGGAAATTGCAAGGAAGATTTGTAGTAAAAATAGAATCGTTTTTGTAAGCCTTAATTATGCTTCAATGACTGGTTTGCTAGTTCTTTTGAATCAGCAGCAAAGATATCGCTGTGGTTAAAGTTTGAGCCTACTGATAAACATTTAAGTGGAGTTCGCATTAATTCATCACGCAGCAAGATTTTGAGGATTTTTTATCACTTTATAAGTAAAATGGGTGATGGAGATGAGGGAGAGCTAAAGAATAATTGCCTTTTGTGCAGTCGACCCCACAGCAATGGCTTTGATCGCTGCACAGGATCCAACACAATGGACAGCCAATCCTCACTTTGGATATGATAGCACGGGACTCTTCACTTCCATAGGTGCTGCTCCCGCCGCCTTCCTTCAGGCCTCAAATTTTCGTGTAAGCTGGCTCCTTCCTATGACACCTGCAATTTTATTACTACTGATATTGTTTGTAGCGCTGGAAGTAGCCCTAAAAATTGGTTTTGGTCGCCACGGCTAAACGGAAGGGGTAGGTGGCTACAGAACTGAATAAATTCTTATGCCATTGAGATCATGGCCGAAACCATATGAACAGAAAACCGCGTGTTATCAACCAGGCATCTAAACAAACGTTACAGTGTCAAGGTACCATTGTAATGACAAAATATTAAGCTCTGAGTCTCCTGCCTTGATGAATCGCCTCTAATTTCCGCTGCGCCAAGCTACAGTAAAACGTATGCTCTCCAAAAAAATCGTATACTCATTGATACTTCGTCCGGAACCGGCACTACAGACTGGTTAATCTACCTCTCCTTACCATTTATAGATTAAAAACTCATTCACATGCAAATTTTACCAGGCAGATTACGTATGCATCGCAGCGATTGTGTATTTATGATTAGGACAACTATCCGGGTTTAAAAAAAAAGAACTTGGACGTCTGAAGATGTTTGCAATGCGAAAATAAATGGAAATATTCTATCCTCTCGGCTTCATTTCTATCAGCCAATTCTACCAATGAATGCAAGCGGAACGACACCTGTGAGCCAATCAGGGGCGACTCCGGTAGCCAATCACCTTCAGCTTGTACAAGCTGCTCTTCAAGCAACAAATGCAGCTGCGGCATTGGGTCTCATGGCGACTGGAGGCGGTAATGGCGGGGGTGCCACTGGGAATCTCCAACAGCAAGCCTCAGGAGCGACTCCTCAAGGCTCCTCACCGACTGGGTCGGTGATTTCATCGGGCAATCACTCGCAAACCGCCTATTCCGCGTTGCAAAATCACCAACAGCAACAGCAGCAACAGGTGATTTGGCAAAAGCTGATCCACTGCAGATAGAATAAGTAGGATTATGAGCAGTAATCACCAAAAAAGATTGTCAACAATTAAAATTGTGCATAAGTTATCAATTGGACGGCACAGAACAAATAAATCCTAAATGTCCGCACGCTTTAAGTTGTTGTCTTTTAAAACCCACTTACAGTTTCTTACAACGAATTCGTCAGTCCAACATCAACAACACCAAAGACAGCAAGCAGCGTTGGCAGCTGCTGCAGCGTCTGTTGGGTTACCAGCTGGGCTCTTGCCTGGCATGCTCAGTGGACTGACAACACCTTCAGGGCTGAAGGAGGAACACAATCAAAATGGAGCGTCTGTTGCGGTTGGTAGCCTGTTAAAGCGTCAGCAGCGGTGGCTGTGCACTGATAGTATATATACTAATCCTTTCTTTCTACTGTCTTTTAGATGCCATTCTGATGGCGGAAAGGGTCTGACGAGTCCACCTTTCAAAGACAATCTCGTGATTTGTTGCGCTTAGATGAAATATAAGCAAAGATAAAATAAGCAAACATCCACTACCCACTCCCCGTCCCTCCTTCTCTAACTTTTGTTCTTTCTACGGAGATGCATGTTGATACATTCCAGCTAATGCAAGGCTGTGTTTTCCTCCGTGCCAGTTTGTGCAAACTACCAGAACCCATCGTCACATATCAAGGCTGATTTTTTGCTCTACAGGTAACACTCAAATCCCCTACCTATATTATCCATCCTTATGTATGGTTCTTCAATTTATTGTCAACACAATGCAGCATCTGGTTATTTGAATAAAGAATTTGTAGGAAGAAGGATGGTATTAACTTCATGCCTGTGGCACTGGGATTAAAATTGAGAAAAGTTTAGGTCTGCGTTGCCCTGTGAACTCACTAAAGTCGAAAGACAGAGCAAGCATTCTCCGTTAGTATGGCTCGGAGGCCAGACCGGCAGCCGCAAAGCTGAGAGTTCAACAATCAACGGGTCACATAGTTCCTCTTGTCTCTTAAGCATCATCCTGACGCTAAATGAAAGACATTCACGAATCAATACCGTCAGTCATCGAATTGTCATGCCACAGGGGACCAGACCTGACAACCTTGCACATCCAAGGCTGGTCGTTGAAGCACTGAACCGAGAACAGTCAAGTAAAGAGACCGAATTTAAAATAGTTCCTTGCAGCCATGGTTTTTTTGTTTATCCCTCAGCCTAACTTTGTCCCCACTGAAGAGCTGACCCAGCCTATCTGTCTGCGTTACACCCAGCTAATAGAAAAGTGAAGGCTATGTCGCGTGTCCACTGCATTGATGTCTCCACACATGTACGGTAGACAGCTTGCAATGGTCGGTGGGCCTCCTTGTAGACTGCGCAACTGGTGTACTTGTCAAAAATGGACATCATTAAGAGTCCCTTCTGCAGGGGCACGTCATCAATAATTCTATCCGCTGTATTTGCGCTTCTTCCTCTCTACTAAAGATATATCACCTTTTAAATCCGATTTTCTTCAAAGTGTCGCAAACGCACCCTAACGGACTTCATTACATACGAAGGAAGACCCAGTGGTATTGGGACTGCCCGAAAATCAAGCCAAACGAAAGAAGCACAGTAGCAGAGCCCTAAGTTCAGTTTTGGTCTATTTTATCCACTTAAAAGATTTGTGTCCCAATGTGGATTGGCCACGCCTTTAGAGCAACAGGCTGTCAGGTCTTGGTAAGTTTACTAGTTCCAAGGAAATAAAGGCTTTAGAAAGGAAGGAAAACGCAGCGTCTACCATACCAATTAAAGCGTTAAAAGAAAGCTTGGGGGTCTTGGGTTTAAAAATCATCACCATCACCATCATCAGAGAGACCGAAGCAAGCCAATGGTAGCCAGAATAACGACCCATGCTTGGAAGAAATTCCTCAAACATCTCATTGCACTGCGGATTTATGCCATCGGAAGAAGATGCAGAACTAGTGCAAGGGGCTTGAAGGCCTTATCGGTTGTGGCACTGAGGTTGGTGGGGAGAAATGTGCCAATGCCATACAATACTCAAGCCAATGACATTCTCCACGAGAGGGCAGAAAGAAAAGTCATGATCAAATTTAGATTTAGCCAGAGGGGGCAAAGTAGATGATCCTCAATGCAGTAGCGAAGCTAAAGGAGGAGGTGACTGGTAGGCAGAGACGATTTGGTCATTAGGTAAATGTGTAATTCCACTGTCGTAATGCTTGGAACACCACTTAAAAGATTAATAAAGAACAAAGATAGGGAATGAGATTGAATCCAACGGACTACTGGAGATGTGACTGGGAATTTGCTAAGAGCTACGGCTGAGAACTGTATAAATGTAACTTTTGGAATTCACAACAATAACAACGTTGTTCCCATAAGCCTATAGAAAATTTGAATGGAAGGACAATGTAAACGGACAGAAAAGGCTTTGATTTATTGCCCTCTAAGAATAACGTCATAAAGGATGCAGAAAGTGACAGGTATCTACTCAGAGAGAAGAAAACCTTCAGAGGCCTTTACGGTACCCCAATTCTTAGTGTAAAGGGTTCCAAGTTCACCTCTACCCCTTTTTTTATTCCATGGAGCGTAAAACCAATTCAATAAATAAACGGTAGTAAAAAAAGAAATAAGTAAGGAGAAATTCTCCAAGTCAGATGATACCACTCAATAACAGAATTCTCGCCATCAGATCAATTTGCGTCTAGGAGCATGCATGCAAAAACATGCGTTAAATAGAATCAATAACAACAGTAATAATAGTGAATGGCATGCAGAATTTTTAAAATAAACATTAAAACTTTAGGTTCTTGCCTATGTTATTTGTAAGGAAAATAAAAAGAAAGATTACCTGAAGTTGGAAAACAAGCAAGCTAGAGGCGAAAACTATTGGTAGAGCGAGTTTGTTTATTTAACTCATGATTTGCTAATCAGGAGGTTGCCCATCGTGTCAACATTAAATTTCACATAATGTCAAATTCCTTATATTAAATAAAATCCATAGGCACAAATATTTTTGCTGAAACTACCTACGTTTCTATTTACAGGCCTGGAATTTGTGCTTTTGTTTATGCGAATCAAATCACTGGCCGCACTTTCAAAAGTAATTGATAGTACGCGCAGTTGCTTCTTTCGTATCCGTCGTTTCTACCTGAAATGACGGAGTTAGTTAGTGTGGAGGACTTCATAAATGATACACTTAAAGATATTCAGTCCCCATCTCGGTCTGAATTTAGTTCCAAGATCTCCTCCATCCGGCAGACCGTATATTCTCTTGATGAGGTTTGTAATGTTACTCGTAGTCTTACCGTTTTTCAGGGTCTGGATGCCGACAGAGCCCTTATTTCCAAGTCGCGCAAGTTTGTCAAGGGTGTTGTTGGTGCAGGTATCGCCTACGTTGATTCAATCTTAGCACTTTGTGATCATCTTGAGAATCTTGGTCAATTTGCCCAATCCGACAATAACAATGGAAGTGATTTAACACCTGGATTTTGGAAGTTTTCTGTTATTCACCGCGATCTAGGGAACATGTTTAGACACTTGGTGAGTATTATTTATGCATACACCAACGTAATTCTTAAGTTCAAGTAAATTAGTAGTTTGGTAACTACTTATCATTTGGGTTTTAGATGCAGAATCTGAATAGCATTCTGGTCTTCCCGATGGAGACCTTTCTTCAAGGGGACTTAAAAAGCGATCTCAAAAAACCATTTGAAAAATCTCTAAAGGAATATGAGTACAAGTAGTGAGTTAATTATGCTTTCTTACTATTTCAAAACTGACTTTTAACTAATCTACGTTAGACTATAGTGTGTACCTTATGAGAACTTGCAGAGAAGATTGATTTCTTATTCTTGAGTGGTGCTGTCAAGGAAGCTTTTACCCTTCTTAGCAATTTAGTAGGGTCCTTATTTTAGCCCCATCACAGATCGCATAAGCACTTTTCTGTGTCTGCCTTTTGCTATTAGCGCTTGCATCATAAAGAGGTTTGTCGCATCAACGGCCATGCAGGAATTCCTGTGGCCGTAATTTCTAGTCGTATCACAAGGAGCCAACTGAAATTCCACACTGGGCTTCAATTCCTTTGTAAGAGAAATTCGGTATGATTGTTCGATGAATACCATGGGAGCAAACATTATTCTGCAAGTAATTAAAATGTGACATGTCTGCATAATCAAGGCGGGCGGCCGCTTTTTCAATACACTTCGTAAACAACAAAGAAAAATTGATAAATTAGCTTTAGGGGTAGGATCAAAGTAAGGGCTGATAATCGAGAGTTAAGGAAATCGTGTCCGGTGTGCTGAATGAGATAGTTTTCAAGCCCTTGGGACTTGGTTTGTCGTCAAGCTCCTGCTTGTGATAATTGCATTTTAACTCATCATAATTTGGCCCCAAACGAAGACAGGCAAGGAGGATGTAGGTTATCAGTGAGGGGCAGAAGGGGAGCTGAAGAGACCTGACCGTCGGCAGACAGTAGTGTATGATTCACCCGTGACGGTCAGGAAAGCTACTGATTGACCCAGGAGGTCAACTGCCGACATTGATGGGATATATTTTGGGAGGAAGGAGTGGAAAAGCAACAAAATTATGGAGTATTCGTTTGTTTGAATGAAAGTAGTGGTGGGGATTTCCATCAACTTTTCTATTTGCCCCTGGAACGCCAATCTCCCCTTTCACGAAAAGGGTTACTCACACCATTAGTTTCTTCATTGCAATTTATCTCCACAATCAAGAGCGTTCTCAGTCACAGCCATTTTGCTCCGCTTAACCACCCAACATAAATAATCTCTGTCCCGATATAATCTATTGTAACCATTTGATCTGCTAAGAATAAGCTTCTATGCAGATTGGAACCACCTGCCTATTACCGCCCTCACATTCTATATCAATGTACATTTTTTAAGCTTGACTTGTTGAGATATCCTTTGAGATGTGCAGCTTTTAGCCCTCACACTGTAGTTGGATTTATCACAGTCGATTAACTAATTTATCTAACAGTTTTTGAGTGGTTATCTACCCTTGCTCCTTGCTGAAAAACTTCCCTCTAAATCTGGCTGCTTTCTGCTTTTACTTAATTTCCCTCATCACGCAAGCCCGAAATCTCGTTAATTTTATTTCCAATGCGCTAATTTCATCGAAAGGGGGCTCTGTTCATGCCTGACAATGCTTAGTTTTAGCGTTTGACAAACACAATCCCGCCTACCCGACATTCGTGAACTCCATATTCTGTCGGTTTGTGGCTTGCGGCTTCTGTACTGCACTTTGTGTACTACCATTACCTATCCCAATTACCTTCTTGGCACTTCACCGTCTTTAAGTTGTTTATCGGGCACCAACCATCGGGAAAGCACGTTGCAGACATCAACACAACGGGTAGTTGCTCTCACCAATCCGTGGAAAATGTTCAGAATGTAGGAGTCAAGAAGTACACCGGATTTCTCTTCATGCTGATTCGGTTTTGACAGTTGGCCGTCACACTCGTGCATGGGTGCATAGTTTGCGTGCCTCCTAGTGCCTTCTGTGTTCTTTCAGTTGACAACTTGATGTCAGACAGAAAAAAGCTGCGCATGTCTTCAGGACGAGCCAGTTCGCAGTTTGGGTCCTTGTTCCTTAAGGAAATGCAAATAGGCAGGCGTCACGGCACGTGTTCCCACTGAACGTAAGTGCGCTGTGTACTTGAAGTAAAAACAGGCGGAAAGGTGAGTCAGCTCCGTTTTTTAGTGGATCGAGAAGTGGGTAAAAACAAGTATTCATATGTGGTGTGCTCGTGTTGGTAAAGTTGAGACATCGGAACCTGACGGCACCTGTCGGTCTGAACTGCTCACAGTAGTTGTGTGATTAGCCCCTGACAATGGATGTGACGTGGCTCCTCTCGACAGGCCAATTGCCGTCACGGTTTCTCCCATTTATTCACACACATTTCCTACTATCAAAGGCGAGAGGTGGCTACCTTCTTTTGCAGTACAGGAAGTAATGAGTTTAATCGGTGCTACCATTTTTCACGATTTTTTACAAACAAAGACGTTCGAAGAGCCTGGCCAAATATGGAACCGGGGATTGTTTAAATGCTGTCAATGTGATATTAACTGACAAAAAATAGAATTCGGTCATGGGCGGCAAGATAGGGAGTTGTGAAGTGCCTCCTTGTCAAACTGGTGGATTATGCGAGTGTTGGCGCCTTACTTAGGCGTGGAATGTAAACTTCGAAGGGTGCTAGGGGAGAGGGTTGAGCGACCACAACTAGACCGGAAGTGGTTCAGCCTTGGTGTGCCACCCGTGGCTTGTGAGGTAATTCTCATTTCAATGGCGACACATCTTTATCTGGCGGTTCTTTTCCTTCAACTAATTGTTCCTTAAGATTTTTTGAAATTTGTTTAAATCTGGTTTGTCCTTAGAATTCACTATCACGCTGATTTTAAGGTTGTACTAACTGCTGAGGCCCGATGACTTTTTTTAATACTTTCGTCTTGTGAGCCTCGGCAGATGCAGTTGTCTTTGGCTGTCGGGCGTAGGCGTGATGTCCGAGCCAGCGAAACTGGATGTTGTTGTTTGTTTAGGACAGGGTCGCCTGATGTTGCCACCAGTGTACCGCGTGAGCCGTTTCTGCGCCGGCTGAAGGCAGTTCCATAGGCCTCGAGGCCATCAGCACAGTCAAGTACAAATGTCGTTCTGTTGGGCTAAACAAATGTTTAGTGTGTAGCATGTTCTTTTACCCAAATACCCAATTAACTTCTCCCTGGAACAGTATGGTGGTGTCTCCTGAAATTGGGACAGCTCCTGAGGCACTCAGGATTGGATGAAAGAGCTTATTGTCAGTATGATAGTTGATGTATGGCACTGAGAAGTCGTACTGAGGAGTAAACAAAGACTTCCACCTCTTTAGTGACAAGTTGAAGAAAGAAAAACTCCAAGCGATGAAAGAAACCGGTCTATACACACCGGAGTCTTTCACGGTGGAAATGGCTGAGAACCTGGAGAAGGAGCGTCGACGTCTTCAGCTGGAGGTTTGTGAGGTAAGTTGCTTTCGTACTTGCACAATCCCCAGGCTCTTGCTCCCCTTTCCCTAATTCCTAGCTGTACCACACTTTGAGGATTTGTTTTAGCCTTTTTTTAAGCAAAACGAAAATATGTGGACCTCTTTGTAGATGGGTTTGAATTCGGCTCACTCCGCTATTGTGGTGGCCATGTTAAACGACAACAACATTAGTCTCGTGTTCCATTAAGGCAGCGGTCATTTTGTTGCCACGCTATTCATTCCCTCTAACATTCCATTTTTTGCTGGGCTGACTTTGAGCCGCCGTTAATACCTTTACCCTTCTCTTGAACGGAAAACGCCTAAGCCTCTTTTATTTATTTGTTCACCTGTTAGTACTTCATCAAAGTGAACGAAGTGAAGTCGAAAAAGGGCTCCGATTTTCTGCAACACTTAGTCGACTTCTACCATACGCATTTACAGTAAGTTTCGGATTGTGTTGCTCTTTCTTTAATTAAAAAGCAGAGAACAACCATTATACTTATTCCTCGATTCTTGTCTCATCCACTCCCTTCTTTTGTAACTGAGCCCCTGAACCTACTTAAATGGTTATAAGTGGTCCGTAATCTCAACCACCCCGTTTTTTTCACACAGCTACCTGAGAGAGAGTTTGGGGGTGATGGAGCACTTTGGTAAAACCCTACCCGATTTGGCCAGCAGTATCGGCGGCCTGCAGAGGCAGCACGACACACAGAAACGTCAACTTGTGGACACACGAGAGGCGGTGAGAAAACTCCTCGAGAAGGAGGTGTGTTGTTGTCAACTTATCTGGCCGTTTCAGTGGTGGACTCCCTCCTTCACCCCTTTGATCTGATATCTTGATTCTCTCCTAGCCCATAGGGATCAGGATCACGTATTTTTTGTATCAAAAATTATCCACCTCGCCACTTGGCTGTTTTATTACGGAGTCAACGGAATGCCTCTGAATACTTCTAAGCAGGAATTTCTAACTTTTAGTCGGTCCAACCGGTAAATAGCGGTTATTTGGGAACGCAGGCACTGCCGCTGAACCTTGCCTACGGGAAGCAGAAGAGCGGTTTTTTGTTGAAGAAGTCGGACAGCAAGGTGAGTGAACATTGAATCTTCTCGAGGGCCATATGGCAGGGATAAGTTATTGTGGTGAATTTGCTATCCTTGTAGGTAATAAAGCGGTTATGGCAGCGTCGCCGTGTATGCGTCGGCGAGAATGGTGAGTTCTGCCTCTACCACGCAGATGAAACGAAACCCCCGGTTCGATTGTCACTGCTTACCTGTCAACTGAAGCTTCCCACCACTCCGAGCACTGATCAATCCTCCACCATAACTGCCACTACTGCAGCCTCCATCGAGACGACACCGACGATTATGGAGGCGTCGGATTCCGCCGTTTTATCTACCAGTGCCACTGCAGCTCCCAACAGCAACAAGCGCTCCTTCTTTCTCGTTTCTAGTATGCCTGCGATGTGTGAAAAGCTCCCTTAATGAATAATAAGTCATTAACCGTAGCCCTGGAAGCTGAATACGTCTATTTGTTGATAGAAGCCTAAGTTACAAGGTGTCGTTTTTTGGTAATCCAATAGCGACTATCGTTTTTGCTTTTTTTTGCCATCTAGACAATCGAACCTACCAATTTCAGGCTGAGGATGACAAGGATTTTGAAGAGTGAGTTTTACTCAAATACATTTCTTTTCCCTTTTTATTGTCAATATGTTGGACCTAAGTAGCCTTTTTATCCCTTTCTGTGACCATCAGTGCTGATTTAAAATCACTTTTGGACATTATTTTGTCTACTTAAAAATGTTAAGTAGCACTCGTTCAAAGACTTGAACTTCTTTTGGTAGATGGACCAATGTACTGTCCAACGCCATGCAAGCGGCATTTAACGAGGCTATGCACCATCCCGATTGGAAATCGAGGAGAGAGATGCCCCAATCCACCCTCTGCGATCTTGACATGTTCAATTCTATCCACCATTGTGGCCATCAGCACCACAGTCGTGAGAGCAGTCTTAATGGCAGTGATACCGATCTACTCGAGTTAGTGTTTTACTCTGTTCGATGGGCCTTTCTTTCCTTGCTTTTTAGCGGCATGAGTGACTTTTCGTTCGTGGTAACATTTTTGGCCAATTTTGTTTCCCATCTCCCTCAGATCGCACTTCAGTCGCGGGGTGGGTTCGCGCTCCTCACCCTCCTCCACCATTGGTTCGGACGAGGCGGCAACGGCGGCGTTTTTTAATGGACTGTCTGGCGCTCAACTACACCAGAGCATTCAGCACGTCATGCGCTCCAAAGTGCCTGGCAATCGTGTCTGTGCCGATTGTAATAGAGCCGGTGAGCTTGACGCCGTCTCTATTTCCTGCTTGTTTTGTTGATAAGAGCAAGCCTCTTATAGCCCGGTGATTACATCAAAGACCGGTAGCATTTCTCCCAATTTTGGTAGTCTCCATTTATCAAAATGCGAATCCCTTCTTGAATTATTGTTGAATAGGTGTGAAAAGCAAGGTTATTCGCTACCACCTCTCATGTTGACGACAATGCTGGCGCTATTTACACTGACTTTAACATTGGTGTTAACGACAGATCCGGAGTGGGTGAGCGTGAACCTCGGCGTGCTGATTTGTCTTGAGTGCTGTGGCACCCATCGAGAGTTGGGAGTGCAGTATTCGCGCACACAATCCCTTCTCATGGACGATCTTTGCGCTGCCCAGCTGCTGGTAGGCTCCTCCACACCTCTACTCTAATTTCACTCATTGTTTTTCCCTTCTCTTACAAGCGATAGTGAAGCATGCACTATTTGCGTCGCTTCAACCAGTAAATTTATCACAAGCCTCTCTTGGCTATCATCGGGTGATTTTTTTGCATTCATTTGTAAATTTAAAGGATTTTGATTGCTCCTTAGCTGCCTCGATTCATTGGTAACCAGCTCTTCAATGAGGTCTACGAATCTGCTCTAGTCGGCGGCATCAAGCCCACTCCCGATTCAGATAGCACCAGGTTAGTCTCTCCCCTTTCACTTTCCAATTAGTATTTTTCTCCAGTGAAGTTTCAAACGTTTCATTTATTGGAAAACTGTTCAGTCCTGCAAATTCACAGCTTCTACTCAATATTGAACTAAGTAATGTGTGCACTCCATCCCTCCCATTCTTTCTAGCCGTCGTGCTTACATCCGTTCGAAGTACCTTGAACGCAAATTCATCACGGGTAGCGACATAATTATCCGACGTCATGCACGACAAAGAAGTCACGGAGACGATGATGAAGGCCGTCAAAACGACCGGTTTCTGCGTCAACGATTGCTTCGCGCAATCCACAACGCTGATCTCCGCGCTTTGCTTCAGGTAAAGGGAGTTTTTTGTCTGTTATTGTTATATTCCATTGGGCTGTTTTTAAAGATGAGATAGTGGCGCCTAATTACGCAATAAAAGAGCCATTTACTCCTCCTTCCATTCCCTTTTGTTTGCATTTCAAGTGTAATCTTTACAGCTAGCCTGGGTTATTTGTCTGCCTGTCATGGTGGCTGTTATCTGACTCATAGTGGAAGCTTAAAATATCCTAATTTCATGCAGTCAGGTCTTCTTTTAACGTGTGAATCTATTTCACTTTTTGTTACTGGGCGTTGTGCAGAATGGTAATGCTGGGGTAGCCGTCAGAAATAGGCACGGTTTCGATGGTGCTGCTGTTTCAATCGGGCTTTTGCGATATGACGAGGGACAATGAAGGGAAGTGGCGGAAAATGCAACAAGAAGGATTGGCATGCTGATTGGTAAACGATCGCATGCACTTTCCAATACCCCCACTACTTACAGCACGAAATTTCGTGTAAAATGTCTGAATGTCTCTCTATCAGAGCGGTAAAGAAAGTCTAATGGTCCACTTGAATGGGCACGATATTTTGGTAGGTTTTGGGATTTCCACCAGAAATGGAAAACCTTATAGAAGACAATTTTTTACCAGAATCATACACCCCTTAGAGTGGTTGCCAGTTTTTGGTTAGAGAACGTGGCTCTACCAAAGACGCGATCACTCCTTTGTTGAAAGATTGAACCGTTGATCAACTGCTTGCGCGTCCTCACTTTTCTTGAAGGTCCACGCGGAGGGCGTTGATTTGACAGCCCCATTCTGTGTTGATCGTGAAAGCGATGCTGGAGGAGTGGGGAAGATGTTGGTAGAGGGTGATACGCCACTCCATGTGGCGATTGCATCAGCGGCTACGACTGCAGAAGCCTCTGATGCTCCTTCGTCTAACACCTCTCTCGCTTTTGTACAGTTCATCCTGCAGAACGCACTTTCATCTGCGTAAGTATCCATTTTCTCTCAACCTATGTGCACAGCTGTTCCAGATACTCCAGGAGATGAATTGATGCTGCAATTTGGTCTATTTCCCAAACAGAGTTATCCTCCAACGCGCCAACGCGGCTGGCGAGACAGCTCTCCACTACGCCGCGAAGTTTGCTCTCCCTGACGTTCTTCGGCTACTTCTCAGTGTTGGTGTCAGCGGCAGCGGTGGGGTCGGTTGGGATGCTCTTCCGACTACGGTGGGCTAATAGTTGCTTGACTACTTGGTTGGGTGTAATCACCACCCATTAATCTGTCTGCATTTCATCTTCCCAGATGCTCGCTACAGTCAACGAGTTAAAGCAGACTCCACTGGACGTCGTTGAAGCACGTCTGTCAGCATCATCCTCCTCCGTCGATACCGCCACCGAGGTGGAGGCATTGCGTCGATGCGAGCACCTTCTCCAGTTGGCGATGGACGCGTCCGTTGCCACTGCTGGTACCACGTCTGGCGTCAATTGTGTGCCTCCCACCTTTCTAACTCCCACTTCTGCGGGGACGATGACGACGAGGGAACTGGCAGCGCGGAAACAGCTTTTGGAGGCACTAGATGATTTTGAAAGCGTGAGGTGGGGCGCTTTTTTTTCTCGGCCTCTCTCGGATACGTCCGCGGCCGTTACCACATCCTTGCAAAAAGGTGACTCATTTCGAGACGGAGATGAGACGGATGAGGAGGATGGCCTAAGTAGAGTCTTTCGTGAGACTTTAGCTGGAGCTCTCAAGGTGAGTGATTATGATTTTGGCCGGACGAGTGGGTAAGTGATGGGCGTTTCGTTGCAGTCTCATCTTGTTTTAGTTCTCCGATTCAGCCTTCTCGCGGTCGCCACCACTTACATTCGCACCACGAGGTGAGGAAGCGGCTTGTTTGTAAACTTTTTGACTCTGTCTCCCTCGTTTCCTTCTCCTCCCATTTCTCTCTCTTTCTCGCAGACCAGTGGCGCATAGATAGCGTTAACAGTAGCTGCCGCCGTCCTCACCACCGTTCGTCCAAATGTGTGGACACCTCTGCTGCTGCTTTGGCTACTCTGCCACGTAAGAAGGGACCCGCGCCCCAACCCCCTCTTGTCGAGGTAAGCGCTCACCCCCCATACCACATTTCAGTAGATAAATAAGCACGTGGCAGCACACAAACCCAAACCACTTTACAGCGAGACAGTTGCCTGTAATTTCGTTTCTAGTAAATCACCTCTCCTCTTCCCTCATTCCCATTTTGATCCTTCAACAAACAATTCTCCGAATATATCATATTCCTATCTTACAATCTGCTCACGAGAATTCCGTCCAGTGGATTACTTGAAAAGATTACTGAGGAAGTGAAATGAGCCAGTGAAAAACGGTTAACGTATCCTCGTCTCTAGCGGAATACCTGGTTATCTTCCGACACGCGATCCTCACGAACCCTTGCGTCACCATTGCGGGCGCCTTCATCCCCGCCTGCCTCAGACCACATCGAGGTGTTGCTGGACGTGTTGGAGGAGCATCCTGACACCAGTGTGGAGGCGTCCCCTTCTCCTCCTCCTCCCCCTCCACTCTCTTCCCCTTCCACTGTTGCAACCTCTCCCATCACGGTTACCAGCGCCGTTGTTGACATAGGCAGAGGAAGCAGCGCTATCAACGGAACTTCGGCTGCTCCACGGTATCAGCGCGCTCTTGCAATTTACGATTGCGATGCAGAGAACCCCGACGAACTGACCTTCAAACGATCTGAAGTCATCGTGGTAGTAAAAGACGTGGAGGTCAACTGGTGGGTAGGTCACAGACTTAGCCTTCTTATCCCTCATTAATATTGCTATCAGTAACAAGAAGCGCGTCTACTTTACCTAGTTGGGCTACATTGAGGGGCAGCCCAGTCGAACTGGCCTCTTTCCTTTGACTCACGTCAAGCTTTTACCATCCTGAGGAGAGCGCGAGCATCGGAGAATCATTCTGTCAACCAATCTCTCCCAATCAATCAATCATCCATGGTGCGTCGAGTTGATTGTCCCTCAGCTCCCCTTCGTTTTTCTCTTCCTCTTCCGTGTGTAGGTGTATATTGAATGGTGATGCTAAATTTTATCCACTTTTTTCTGCCTTCTTCCCCATCCCCCTCACCCAACCGATGCACATTTCAATTGCCTCCTCCCTCCCTCTCCCTTCCCCATGCTCGTTTTGCGCAAGACGCTAATAAATGCCTTCACCGCCTTACTTCCCATCCATCTTCGTATGGGTGGAATTAGGGCGATGGCGTTGTGCTTTGTGGTGGCCGGTTCGTAGTCTTTGACCTTCAGTAAAGCAGGGGAGTATGGAAGCCTCCTCATCCACATCCACCGTCAACTGCTCTGATGTAGCATTTCATAGGGGGTGTTTGTAAAGGACGAACTGACACTTGAAACGGTTTGCTCTGTTTAGTCAAAATGCCGCCTCTCGGGTCCTCGGAATAGATTCTAACCATGGCTAGACTGTGGACATGCATAAAGCGGTCGCGCACCACTTCGCCTCCTCACGTACTTCCTCTGCGCTGAGACAGTGCTCCGAGCAAACGCTTCACATTAAAGTTGATGGTGCTGAAGGATTAGACTTGTTTCAGGGTCAGACCTTTGTACTGCTGAAGATCTACGAGCAGTTGAACCTAGGTGGTGAGAGGACTACCACAAAGCAGCGAAGAGGGCGCCGCTGGCCAACTTGGGGAATGTTTAACCGAACTTTGTCCAGTTTAGAAGCGGCGCTCGCATTGCCTCCATCCTCATCAACGACTGGAGAGGATCTACGAGGTGACACAGGGTAAAAATTGAGTTTCTTTAGTGTTCAATGCTCTAACGAGACAGTCCATAAACTTCAATCTTTACAGGAGGACACAGGGACACCGTAGATCTGCTTGTCACCGTTGCTGGTGAATTAGAGGACAACCAAAGGAGTGCTTACTACAGGGGGTAGATGGGAGACATTCTATAAATGGCCGACCGGCTGTTGCGATGTTTGATGCTTGTTTCCTGCCGCCTCTTTAACGATCCCTTTCATTAATTTGGTTGGTAGGAGAAAGGGCATCCACATTCAGACTATTGGGTGCACGAACCTCGAATCCGTGTGCCAGATACTACAAGACAAACTTAGGAACACTTATACCCTTTGTCGTTGATCAACCCCCAGAATTTGGAAAAACTAATCTACTCTAATTCCCACAATACATGAGCCTGTGCCTTCGAGGCTCACTTTCGACGATCATATGATGACTCCAGAAAGTCATCTTCATGTCCAAAGCAGGCAGTGGCACTGACCTCTACAAAGGGTTTCATGACGAGGTGATTTTCAGGGGCACCTCGTTCACCAGTAATCCGGCTGAGTGAAGGGAGGGTTAAGGTTATGAATAAACTTTTGTGGGAAGTCGGAGAGCAACGCAGTGAAGACACCCCCATCCGTATCCCCACTCTGCATTTGTGAGAGCACCGAGTTCCCAGTCCCTCATCCGGTCTACCCTATGATTCCGCCGTCAACTCCATCTTTGAGCAATACAATTCTACCTGAATGAGCATCCATCTATTGCTCCGGCACCCTCTCTTTGACCTACTTTAACCGCCGCGTATCCGTCCGAGTTAAAGATATTTCATGCTGTCCAGCTGACTCCAAAACGTAGGCCCTACACGGCGCAGGTGGGCGAAATCGATGTACATTACCCGCGCAAGGTCCTCGAGGTAGAAAAGTGCGGTCAAACAAGCACTCCATTTCACCCGGTAAGTAAATCCATGCCTGCAAGCCAACCAACCACTCAACTCCTCCTTCGTCCGCACCACCAACTTGGGTTCGTTAGGATCAGGATTAGGACAACACGACGTTGCGCCTTAACCGGACCCTCAGTAATCAGCGACGGGTTTCAGAAAGAACTGTTGCTGTCAGAATTTGTACCATTTGTAAAATTTTGTTCGAGTATAGTGGACGGGGTGAGGAGAGGAGAGTGAAAAGACGGAGGAGGGGGGCAGAAATAAGGGTTGTTCAGAAGCAATTTACGTCATTTGAGGTAAGAAAGTAATAAGAGGTCGAGGCGGATACGAAGATGGCGATGGTGGTAATGCCGGAGGTGGTGGATAAGAGGAGAGGCGGATGAGGAGACCAACAGACAGAGTGCAGCAAGTGGTATTAGAGCGGGCCAATCAAAGAACGCATCAATAAAGAGGAAGCGGAGAAGGAGTGAGTGAGTAAGAGATTACGCTTCTGTGCTACAGCAACTCAAAAGTCGACGCTTCGACCTCTTGACACCACAAGTGGAATCATGAACCATCGAAGACTAAGGGAGAGGGAAAATTGCGTTGAAGTGAAGTCAAAAATAAATGCAAACTGACAACGCGACGCCACCTACCCTTAAGAGCGTCTTGTGCATAAAATCGGACGTCGAAGTCCTTCTCCTCCTCCAGCACCTTCTTTAGCGCTGGGATCACCTGTTTCTGGGTCATTCTGTAAGAGGAAGCACGGGAAATCATGCGACAGGATGGCGAGTCATGAGGTGAATAAAGCGAACATAACCAAGGCAATCACCCCTCCCCGGTCACAGGTACATAAATTAAAAGATTTTTCCCTTTGCCATTCTTAGGTCGTGTAGTTCAGAAATCTCATAAGTGCGCTAATACTGGAGGAGCAGCATCAGAACTGCCCCTCCGCAATCGTCCTTCCCACGTTGTGGGGAAAAAAGTGGAGACGCCAGATTGACAGGTGGATCGGTATGAAAAAGGGCAACATTCATGTTATCCTTATAACACGCTTGCGACTCGTAAATCGTGGACTACAAAATGGTTATTAGGCTAATAGTAAGCCGAAGTGATCGTGCTTACCAGTTGCAGGCTTCTCCGCTCAGGGGACGCATTGTACCTTGACTTTGAGGAGTATGAAAAGTAACTACTGAAACGAGTATTTAGTAGTAGTGGTGGTGTTAGCAGTGGCGTGACTCACTTGGCGTCAAGACTGGCGGAAATGATGACAAGAGCGCGAGCGGCTGCAAAACGGACATTAGGCACGGGATCGGCAGTGAGTAGTTGCAGCAGTAGTTGGAGGCAGGTCTGCAGACCAGCTACCGGCAAACCGGCCGGAGGGGGCGCACATCTGTCTGGCGTCCTCCGCTGCTGGGACTGCTGCTGTTGAGTCTGCCGTTGTTGACAATGAAGGTGGAGTGAAAAATCGTAGAGCATAGCGGGAGATATGAGACCCACGTTTGGAGAGAGATCACCCAATGCGCTATAGGACGGCTCCTCCGGAATCCCTGGCCCCCACAGCGCCTATTTGTTAAAGCAAGGGAATGCAAGTCAGTGATACGGAGGCCTTTGAAGTAGTATCTACTAATGCAGTCGAAGAAAACAACCCAAACAAACTTTTCAATGGTTGACACACTGATACCCATTTCGTCACGTAATTTAGTAGTAAGCAAGGCCCTGGTAGTGAAGGCAGGCGTAGTCTGGTACCTGGACGGCAAGAATGAAGATCTGACGTAGATGATAGTTAGAATCGTTAGCCAGGGCACGTAGACCCCTGGCAGCCGCATTGGCAGTCAGAGTGGCGATCGATATCGCACCTCCTACGCCGACCGCGCTGTTGCCAGCATCGCCTGACGAGTCAACCGACGTTGAGGCGGTAGCCGGGCCCGCAGAGCCCACAATGCTGGAGGGAGCGGTCGCAGAGGGGGAGAGGAGGCGGAGCCAGCGCCGACGCCTTTATCTCCACTACCACCACCACCGCTGCCGCCGCCAGTACCCATGATAGCATCAGTGGCGGCGGAAGGGCAGACGCTGAGGAGGCGAGCAAGACTTCGACACGCGCAGTCACGTACCGCCCAGGTGGGGTCGAGGAGCCAGGCCAGGGTGGATGGGAGGATGGTCTCCCGCAGGCAACTCTCCGGCTAGGCGGGTAAAAGAAACACAAATGCTCAATAAAAAAACCAAATGCCGGAGACCAAAATTCAAATGCTCGGAACTTGGGTGGTTGGTTTTTTGAGAAAAATTGAGATTTAGAACAGTGCCAGCACTTGGAATGCTTCCACATCTGCCAAGCTCTTGGAAGAAAATGAGAAAAATTAAAATGAGCTGATCACTACCGACTTATGAAGTGAATGGCAATTCGTGCGGGGCAACACGCCCAAGTACTGGGCTGAGATGGAGGTGATGGGCCCCTCGTTGAAAGACTAGTATTCCTACTGCTTCCTTGGAAATTAACAGTTCCACACTCACACTGAGGACGACGAAGTACTATTTGAGCTATCGAAGAACAGTGACTTCATTTGTAAATGTAGATAGATTTCAGTACTGTAATGATCTAAGTACGTGAAGACGGATGAGTGGAAGATGCACGTGACAAACTTTTAGGACCAGAAAGGAAAGACATCTCCAGGTTTAACGCCAACGGGAACCAGGATGAAACCGGACGCACCAGGGTGGCGAAGAGGCAGGGAAGGGATTGCACCACACCGAGTCGAACACGCCAGTTCTTACCCTGCCACAAATTCACCAGACTCGGTAGGATGGTGAGTTGGATCTCGCTGGAGGGAATAAAGGACATCAGCTGGGAGAAGTACTCGAACACATACTGTTTCGGCTGGAAGGAAAAAGAGATCGCACGTCCTTAATTACCATTGCCTTGTGTAACAGTTGTTGAATAGACTAGCCGCTAGAGGGGTGACAAGACATGAAGCATTAACCCACCTGGTCCAAATTGTGATTGAGGAAGGCGAGGATGGGTCGAACGAGGGGTAAACAATCCTCCACTCGCGCGGATGGCAAAAGCCCCACAGCGCAGCAGACAAGCTCGGAACGAACCCGCTCCTCTCGTTCCATGTTGAGGTGTTCTTGTAGTCGTGGCAGCAGAAAGTCCGTCTGCACCTCCTTTGACGAGGCGAGGCAAAAATCTGCAAACGACAAGCACACCTTCAAGCCTCCCTCACAGCCCCGAAACGTCCCTACGTATCCCAGATCTACCACACAACTCCCAATGCATACCTCCACGGCAATCATTATCAGTCACAATTACTTCCAATTTCCTTTTCCCTCCAGACTTCAAATCAAGGCAAGCACCGTAACAACTTCAGCAGCATCTTTTGCCAAGCTTCGACGTCGATACTTCGAGGCCTCGCCGTCAAGAACTGGATCAACAATTAGGAACAAACATCTAAGGAGTACTTGATGGGCATGGAGGTAACCGCTTATGAAATGGTGCCATTTCTCACATGATGAGAAGTTGGCCTGCGAACTGATTATCGCTCCCACTTGTGAATTATCTTGTTCGTAGCACAGGGGAGAATTAAGCCAAGCTTTCGCAAGAGAGCAGAAATGAGTAGATATTAGGAGACAAAAATTCTACCGCCCCTAGAGATTTCACGCCAAAATGACACTCAAGGTCACTGTGGTCTAATACCCTTCCAACTTGTTGGCGGCCTAAAGTAATGGGGAAGTAGAGGTCTGAAAGCATGCGTTATGGCAAGTGCCGCCACTGCTTCGACGCCTCCCACCGTTTAAACAACACATACCTTTGAATTGACTAGCCGCAATTCTTCTCGTTTCCACCTCGTTGTCCTCCAGCAAATTCATCATCATAGTGTGGAGAGATTTGCTGTTTCCTCCCCTGGAGATAGCAATTTTTTGCAACTCTGCCATATTGCTGGCTAATGCGCGTCGAGTGTCCCTGGGAATAAATACATGAATCACAGAACAAAGAAGGCATCAGGGGTGGTCGCCTAACTGACCAAGCATCTACGGCTAAAGGGAGCGGGACGAGCAGCATCCTGCTTCATTAAACTTTGTATGAGTGCAAAGGTTTCAATGCACACTTTGCCCTCCTACCTCGAACCGTCTTCGTTAAGTTTGTCTAGAGAGGCCTGAACCATTGTCTCGTATTCCGCGGTCTCGTTGCTGTTAAGCATTTTTCCCAACTCCAGGATTGGCCCAACACAGGCAGCCCGGACGATCCGCTGACTGTCTCCAACCAGACTATAATTAAAAGAGATTGGAAATTTCGCGAGTACATGATTCGTCTTCCCGATAAATTTGCAGAACTAACTGAAAAAATGGCATGAGTCCACCCGACTCTGAGCCAACTCCGTTTTACATGCGTCTGCTCGCAAATTTGAACGGAGATTACCACCGCACCTTAACTGAACCCATTCAAGACCGAAATCACGTCAACAGGCAACTCAATGTAATACGTGTGTGGTTTAAAGTAGTAAAAAAATACCCGAACTATAGATATCAACGTTGGATGAGTCTATGACTTAAGGCTTAGACGCAACTCACCCTGCCAGGAGTGGTGATAGTTCAGCCTTGAACTCGTTTCCAATGAGACGTGCCAAAGTAACGAGCTGAGAGATGGCAGCCGATCGAACGAGCGGCACTTCGTCCTCATTGTCCGCAAGGTGAATAAGGCGGCTGCAATTTAGAAATGAAAAAAAAAGAAACCAACCCATCGGGGCATGTAACAGCGTCGCTAGCATACGGAAGACACGGACCCAGGTGATATTTAATACTGGGACAATGCAATTCTTGGGAAATAATGCATTTGAACTCACTAAAAACACTCAAAAAGTGACGCCATTTCACTCCTATGTACAGTCCTACAGGGAAGTGGATGCACACGGCAACAATAACCCATTAGCTTCCATGATTCCCATGGAAATCGGATTCCATCCTGGAGCTAGTTGTCAACTCAGAGGAGTTTATGACGCGAACACAAGTAGCAATGCCAAGTCATCAAGAAACAAACCCCATCGTGTCTTCAGATTCCCGCGATGTATGGATTGGCACTTTCGAGGTTCGCTTCCAGATGGCCAATGTGAAGACTGGAACGCCAGAATGGCAAAAGTGTGATGAGAATGCAAGAATCCATAAACAGGCAAAAATCGAGGATACAAATGCAACCTCTCTTCCCCAAATCATAAATTTCGTGGCGGAAGGTCAAGTGTAGTCTGTTCTGATGCCGTGGGAACTTCATCCGTCGAAACGTGTTTACCAGGAATCAAAACCCGACAATAGCGGAAGTGTGAATGCAACCCCTTTTTTTGATGGAAAAATACGTAAAAAATGGAACCAAGAATGCTAAAAGCTTGATACGTGTTCAATGCTTGTGACGCAAACAACACGTTGAGTAAGGAGGATGGAAATGATTTTCGGAAAAGTAGTGACAGCACGGCACTCACCATTTCAGTTCAGATTGGACTTTTGCGGGAACGAGGGGGTAGCAAGTGGTCATCATTTTGCTCACGACTTTTCGCGAAGCACAGAAGAGATCCTCTGGATGGGGAAAAGTATTTGTACACTCAGAACAAACAGCACACAAAGACGCAGACACGAAACGAAAATCAGGACCTGCATAAATTATCACAGAACATGTACTCCTTAACCGGTTCAGACGGCCATACATTACACAATAACGAAGGCGCATCCAGGTTGCACCATTTCATTTTGCTTTACTTCGAGCCGAATGTCAACTTGAACAAACTCACCTTCGTGAAGCTTCCGAATCAGAGGGAGGGCCTTTTTATCAATTTGTTCAGCAGAGAGATGAGGTAAAATAATGCAAAATGCGTCAGCAGCAGCTTGGACTACGACAATTTCTTCGACAAAGACCAATATATCCGAAATGATGGGCTGAAATTTAGCGTGCGTCTAACTCGACTTACAATTAGGGAACTTGCACCCTCTCCGTCGCTACCCAACACATCTGCAAGATCAGGCAGTTTTTGAGCAATCACCATAAGAACCTCGTCATCTCCGGCACTAATGGCTTTCTGTACAAGATCTATCAAGTGAGCGATTTTAGTCACGGCGGAATTCGACTTCATCTACCACCCAACATCGGGACCAGAGTTTTCTGACATTCGTCAATTCCTAAGTTTCTCGCGATTGTCGGTAAGGATTGGAAAACACGCAGCTTTTCCTATGCCAATGCAATCAAAACATAACCTACGGCCGTTTCAAGGGTTTCATTATCAAAAGTAGTGGGACGAGGGTCAGGCTGCTCTGCTGGTGTACTTTCAAACTTTAATGCAGAAAGCGTTTGTAGAACAGCTTCAACAACAGACATACTAAAAAACGCCAAATAAAGAATAAGTGCTGTATACTTCTAGTACAAAGACGAACAATATCATGAAGCGAAGTACCTAAAATGGATTGGAACCGTCGACCGCGCTACTTAAGTTGGTTCATTATAAAGACACGGCTGTAGAATCGGATAAACCATAACCGTTCCATTAAAAAAGGAGAATGTGCACCACTAAAATATTATCAAGCGTTTGACGGTAGTGAAGATTAAACTAAGTGTTTTTGAAAGCTAAATAGATCTGGAATGTAATACAGGATTTAATAACGCGATATTTGGAAAACACTTATATCCTGTTTCTCTAATCAATAAATTTTATCCTGGTTTTGGTAGATCTTAAGTGAGTTGCGATCTCTAATTATAAACAAAATTTCATAAATGTAGTTAGAATGCTAATAATTGGAGCGTTAAAATTTCCACAGATATTTCACAAGATTAATTTTATTAGATTTATGACCATTTATTGATCAAACTCTATAACCGCTGTTTTACAAGTTTTATAAGATCAAAAAGTCGTAATTGCAATAATTTGTATTTTTTATTTTTTTTTCTGCTACCGCAACTTAGTCGGCCGTGATGGCCTAGCCAGACGGGCTAATCTCTGGATCGTCCCAGCAGCCTAGACTCCTTTCGAGAATCCGCCTGTGTTTGCCGTTTCGGGGAACTAAATTCAATGCGATAATTTTTGCCGAACATCAGTTTACCCGTAGAGATACATTCAAACTCCGCTTCTCCTATGCAGTGATATCTCTAAAATAAGACTTTTCCGCTTAGTAGAGGGCTAGCATCGCTTCCATCGCCAACGCCTTTCTTATAGAATACGGGATGGGGAGAATGCCAAGGGTAGAGGTCATCCTTAACCCGTCTGTTTAGGAATGTCAAAGATTTGTCCATCCATATAGCATGCATTCTCTCTCGTACCGGTACGGTTTGTTACAAGTGGTGTAAATCTGGATAGAAATCCCTCAAAGTTGAGGACACCTTCCAATGCCACAATTGAAGCGCCTTGGGACCTCCCTAAATGCGGAAAATTGCATAATTCCAGTGCACATTGTATACATTACAAAAACAGAAAGTTATTTTTGTCACTGGTATGATCTACACGTCATTTTTATCTAGCTTGGATAACATAGGGCTATCCAAGTGACCATATCCAAAACCGGATGTTAACAAAATAAAACATTGCTGGATGGTCAATCTTCTTTCAATATACGTTGCAGGCTAGAGAAGTCTAAGCACTTAGGTTATAATTCTACGTGAGAAAGTTAATGCCTAAAATGAAGCGAAACCACATTCTAACTTATCATGACAGACTACGTGCTCTTTAATCGGCTACTACAACAAAAATGCCCGGGAAATCGCGAACTCCTCTCATAAGAGGTAGCAAAAGAAAATTGAAGAAAGAAAACTTTAGGAAGATTTTTAAAGCTGGGTAGTTGGCACTACTTTTTGCGGGTCAAAAGGAGGAAGCTTTATTTGTAATCGTGATATTGTTTAGCTTTGGCTGTAAATCCCGAAATTTCCATAAAGCCGAATACATATCTAGCAATCAAAAAGAGGACCAAGGCAACTTGAATAACCCAAATACTATGCATATCTTGACGAAGCAATGTAGCCACCTCAACCAACGAAAACAGTACATGCAGTTAAAGAAAACCATTTCATTATCAATCTAGGATATTTGCGACCAACACAATTCGATCTATTCCAATTTATTATTATGTGTATCCTTTCCTAGTGGCTATTTACAGCACATGTTTGACGCAAGTCATCGTGAACGAATGAGGGGGGCGAAAACGGTAGACAATTTGATAAATATATGCACAGAAAAATGCTGGCATGGACAGTGTTAGTTTAACAATACGCCGTTCGCCCTGTTTAACTTTTGAGTGTTTTAAATTTTTATTGCTTATGCATAAAACACTTTATGGATAATTGACAAATTATTTTCTTATTTCCTTTGTTTTAGAGGACTCTCACGGGTCCGCCGTCTTCGCGGACTCTCGTGCATTAATTGCTTCTATCGCATTGGTCATCTTGTCGCTCTCGTTTCCTCGTTTGGATGGGTACGTTGATTCGAGTTTCTGTTTCACAAATTTCTAGCTCTCCAAGCAGAAATCTTGAAGAAGATTTTGTTGTTCGGAACACCGGCCTTGATAGCCTCTGTGGCGGGGCTCTACTATTACTATGTTTACTCAGCTCCGCGAAAAAGTAGGTTTTAACGTGCATTGTCCCGCTGCCATGATACCTAGTCAATCTTCTCACATTGTTACACAGAATCTTTTGTGGCATCCTTCCAAGGAATCTCGTTTGTATTTTCCCGGCTAAAACTCATGAACTTGTCAAGTGAATATTACCGGATGCCACACCCTACTGTTGAAGTACAGCTTTGCTGAAGCGAGTCTTAGCTTGAACGTGTTATGTGGTAGACGTAGATCCCACTGGAATACCGTAAAACAATGCTCGTCCATCTCCGATCTAATCACATGCTTATTTATCTGTCCATAAAGTTGCACAGCACTTCTCTTTTTACTCAGTTCTATTCGTCAGTTATTATCTCGATTGCACATTCTTTATTTGGTCTTTTTTCTCACCCTTCACATTGTTTTTGTGCGTACATTTTTGTGTAAATATATTTTGTGCTTGATATGTGCATCCTTCGGTTTGTCAATGATTTCGTGGAGGTATCTGCTTGCCCATTAATTTGATACTTCCCACTCTTCAATCACTCCTCAGTCCAATTTTTTCCTGTTGATTGTTTTGCCACCATACGATGATCTGTACGTACGAATGCGGATACCACTTTAAGTTAGACTAAAGGTATGATCGCAATGGGGATGAGATCTCGCTGTTCACCATGACTGCATTCTACTGTGCTCCAATATCTGAAAATAAACAAACCTTGTTGTTTTACCGTGATCCCTGCCAATTTCTCTTCATTCTTCAATACCCTTACAGATCTTCAGAGCGCAGGGAACAGTGCATCACCCATCGCTGAAGAGACGCCATTGGAGGCGGCGATTAGCCTGAAAAATCGGGGCAATCGCTACTTTAGAGCGGGGCGCTATGCAAAAGCAGTCGAATGCTACACGGAAGCGCTAGAGCAATGTCCACCCACTGCGGTGGAGGAACGGGCAACTTTCTTCCAGAACCGTGCGGCAGCTCGTGAGAATCTACGTCAGTTTGAGGCGGCGGTGGAAGATTGCAACGCAGCGCTGGAGCTCTCTCCCACCTACCTGAAGGCGCTGAATCGACGTGCGCGTCTTTACGAACGTCTTAATGACTTGTCTCACTGGCTCTTCGACATCACCGCTTGCTGTTTGCTGGAACGCTTTCAGAACAGTGTAAGTGTTGCTGCTACTTATTGCATTCTTTCCGTGGGAGGATCTCTGAAACGCCTACAGCTCCTTTCAGTCAAGCATTCTCGTGCTTTCCTCTATCTATTCTCACTAGCAGAGCGAGTTGACGTTGGAATTTGGAGAAGCTGGGCAACTACACAAGTGTATCGTGAAGCATTGTCGAAGTTGTAGACATGACATTTTAGTGTTCAAGTTTTTTCATTCTTACTTAGGGCTCGGGCGCACTTTCCCTCACTGTCTGAACCGACAGTTAGTGTGGAGGTGTTACAGGTGCTGAACATAGCAGGTGACGATAGAACTACATCCGGCACATAACGTTGGGTTCCGATCGATTCGAAGGGGTTATATGTGGTGAGAGCTGGCTAAGAATAAGAGCCGAAGACGTGTTTGGGGGCTATTACAGTGCAAATTGGAGTGCTGTGACAGGGAGAAAAGCTATGCGACGGGGTCTGCTGGATGGCAAGGAAAATTGAGGGGAATGGAGTTGGTTAATATTGCGCAGTGGAGGGTGACACAGATTACAACAGAAGCCAGGCTCTGTCAAATTGAAGTCACCAATCAGGTTAATCAATGGTGCTAGAGGGTGTTGGAGGTTCACAAATGCCGGGAAGAATGGAAATCCTGATATATTATAAGTGGTACTACCTTTATTAAGAACTGTGTGGGAGCAAGGTGGTGCTGACTGCGCAATGACACTTAAACAAATCTAGGGTGTGTGCGATTCTGGGGACTCTTTGTATTTTTTACGATCAGTTGCTAGGCTTTGGTTCTGCACTTCATTTCTCTTTAACTACCAATTTAAACATTTCCTGAATTTTGCTTGCAGGAGAATGTTATGTGCATGGATCGTGTTCTCAAGCAGATTGGACAAAAACTTGCCAAAGAGGAGCCCCCGAAGCTGCCACGCACTCTTCCCTCTTCGGACTTCATTAAATTTTACTTTAGGTAAATTGATGGTTAGTTCAAGCTACGCTCGTTGCGAATTTGGTTTGTTCTAAATACTTGACCCCTTTTGTGCACCAGTTCCTGGGCCTACAATCCGTTCACGCTGGAAGCAATGATTATTAAAAAGGACCTCCCGACCGATGCCGAGAGGGTCGCAAATGGACCCACTGGGGCTGTAGCGAATGCAGAAGAGGAAAGTGAAAAGGAAGGGAAGAGTGAGGAAGACGGGGAGGAGGAGAGGCAGCAAGATGGGCAAAGGGAGAAGGAGGGGGAGTTGGAAGGAGAAAGGAAAGCGGCAAATGGGCAGCAGCCTGAGGAGGTCGAAAAGGTTTTCAAACTGCCCCGCAGGTTGGCCTCGGCTTATGAGCATTTGGAAGAGGCGTTCAACAAACTTCAGACCGGTGATTATGAGGAGTCGTGGAATCTAGTGGAGAGTGCTGTAAAGTCCTTTAATTCGGTAGGCATCTGTGTTCTATGACCCAGAACTTTTATATTATGCTAGCTATGTCAGTCGTGAATGCGGTTAATTTCTGACCTGAAAATACCAGTGTTAGCATCAGTTCGTTCTCGTCTCTACTTTTCACGGAAGCTCGTTAAGTGTTTTCCGATAGTATGGGATTATGAATACGACTTTAGACCAATTTTGTTATACAGAAGGGCCAGGCGTCAGCCATGGCACTGCGGTACACGGAGGGTCACTTCTCCACCTTGGCAATCTTGACGTAGTGGATGCTTCGAGAAAAGTCACCCCCAAACAATTGCTTGTTTAGGTACCTCTTTTTTTGGCAATGTGGACGTCCTTCCCATTTCGTTTGAATGTGTGTCCAACGTGTTCCACGGCTGTTGATTAGCATGAAAGTAGATCTATAGTCATCGTCTCTAGAACCCCTAAAGCAGTATCCTCACTTTTCAGGCGCCGTCGGTTGATCTGCATGCGTTTGAGAAGTCAATTTTCGGGAACCGAGAAAAGCCCGAGTCGGCACGCGCAAGAGCCATCCTCCTAGATGCTACATTCAAGGCCCTTTCGGGTGATGCGGAGGAGGCAAAGACACGATTTCTCTCCATAGGGGAAGCCATGTTTGCCCATCCCACAATTCGGGTGAATGCGCTAATCAAAGCCGGTGCACTTTATATGACCATTGACAAGGTAGATGGCAGAAGTGCGCTCCTTTTCATCTTATGGCAATTATGTTAAATATGCCTTCCATGTGCGCTGTAGGACCTATCTGGGTGTATGTACTGCTTCCAGCAGGCTCATACACTCAGCCCTCTGTGTCCGGATGTCTACCTGCATCGTGGACAGATTAACCTTCTCGCGGATAATCTCGAGGCTGCGGAAAAAGACCTGTGCGAGGCCGTTCGTTTGATACCCGACTTCTCCGTCGCCCAGGCATGTGTACACCTTTTTTTGATTCACATTTGCCCTTTCCCTATAGGCTCAGTGGTTGTATCTACTTTATCGTAAGAGTGATAAAGAAGGGAAAAGCCAGAAGATAGAGGAGCACATTAAGGAATTCCAAAGGTTGATCAGAAAATGGCCTAATTGTGTGGAGACTCACTCCCTTTACGCTCAGGTAACTTCAAATTTGCCATCAATCCGTTTATTTCTACTGAAATAAATTTAAGTAGCATTGGATATTTTATCTCTAGATTCTAACAGAAAGAGGCGAGTTTCAAAAGGGTGATGAAGAATTTGCCCGTATCATCGAACTCTCCCCAAATTCGGGTTTGGCTTACTCGCATCGGGGTCTTTTGCAATTGCGCTGGAAGCAGGATCAAGATGCAGCGGATGAGTGGTTCAAACGAGCGGTCGAGGTGGATCCACGATGTGAGTTAGCATGGGAATTGCGTGGTCAGTTGGCAATGGAAAGAGGTGAATTGGAGAAAGCCGAGAAGTATTTCCAGCGCGCCTTGGATGAGGCTCGCACATCACAGGATCGGAGCCACTTGTTTGCACTTCGTGAGGGTGTTAAAGCTCAGATTCATGCTGCTCAAGTATACGGCATCTCAATCGCCAGTCTCTTCTCCGATTTAAGGAGTGATTTTCAGCAGAAGATCGCTATTGGTAGCGGTGGAATCCCTGTCCCTGTTTAATGTCTTCCTTGCACTTCTTCGCTCTTCGCACGCCTTCTAGAACACAAAAACTAGTTTCCGCTCTTGCTCCTCATTTGTATTCGTAAAAAAAAGAAGTATTTGACGTGAATAGAATGTATTCTATGTTGTTTGTGCTTGAAAAAAATGAAGGATTTTGATACTTTGGGCTTTGTGAGCGATTTTTCTGGATTCTTTGAAGTTTTTTGTTCGAATACGTTTTAGTAGAAATAATCGATCTTTTCGGTTGCACTTTTAATCATCAAGCCTGCCATCTGCTGTGGTGTTGGTTAGTAGCTGGCTTAAACCTCCAGATACCAAAAAAAAGGAGTCAGAGGGCGCCCTGCATTTATTTCACTATCCTAAGATCAACCAATCATTGTTGGCCTGGAGACATCTCGGCTTCGAGGTCGGATGAGGGGTACAGGGTGGCTGATGTGACGCCGGTATCTTGTGCGATTTGGTGGCTTTAGCTCGTACCTCGATGCGGGGCTGTGGTCACTACCCTACTTGCGTGATGGGGGCGAGTCCTGACATTTTGGCACCAATGCAATCGAATACGTCCACTGACTTTCCAAAAATAAGTAGAATATTCAACTTAAGAAAAAAACGGGAGACAGGCTGCTATGCTTATGACGCAGCGTCTATGAGTCATCTCGATGTGACTGCCCTTGCTGGAGGAATGACTAACTCCCTCAAGTCGATTGGTCAGCTCACTTGGAACGCGTACAGAGTTAAGGCATCAAAAGTAGTTGCTTGGGCGGGGGTCATTCCCCCATTTTCTTGTAAAATAGCATAAAGCTAAGGGTGTCTCATCTCATTTTACGAATTGTAGTGTTTAGCTTTATAGCCAATGCCCTCAGTTTGAAGGGCGACGGGGCTAGCATTGGCTAACAATGATTGACCCCATTAATCGACAAAATAAGCCGAGGATAATAAATTTTATGGTCAAGCACGTCTATAAGAGGGTTACAAGTTCCAATTATGCGATGCTACCTTCTGTCTGGCGGCCTACATTAGTATCACGCCCCGCGTGAAGAGCCAATAAAATTAAAAGTGGCGCGTTTACTTCCCAGATGTGGATTGGTCCACTAGTGGTGGCAAAGAAATCCACCATTGGGTGAGCCTCAGCTTAGAGGTGCCATTTTGCGAAGAGCGGGTATATCGGTGGATGGGTGCGCGACGAACATTTCCGTTCACTTAAACAACCTCTGTGTTGCCTGTTCATGTGATGCGCAAAAGCTAAGGATTTGATGGTTGGATAACGTAGAATTAGGGCCGACAGCAAGAACGAGCAGGGATTAAGACCCTAAATTTCTAGTAAAGCAATCGCTTCATGCAGAAACCTTTTAATGGTAGTTTAAGCGCTAGAACATGCTCTACGCAAAACTTCTGCCTGGAAGTAGGCTTACGACAGGATGACTAGACAATAGAAGCGTGAAAGCTGTCAGACAACTGGACCACAGCCTCCTTACCACCCAACCATGGAGCCATCGAGACATAAAAACAGACAGGCAAAAGGATTCCCACCACATTGACGTTATTTAGGATTCACACCTTAGTTATGTACAGGAAACCGCTATTTGCCAAGTCACTCTTTCTGCACCGTACGCCCTAATGGCCAGGTGTAAAATAATCTTAGCGATATGGTGTACTTCAGGTGGAATCAATCCACTTTATCTCGAGTCAATCTACCGCGGCTTGTAAAGATAATCACGCATACTTGGAGACATAGCCGAAAGACTCACTTGTAAAATAAATGAATCTCGTTGACTTACACTATCTCAGAATACTATTAAAGCAATTTTATCGATTTAGGTATTTAAAAATGCCTATTATTGTTACAAATTAGTTGAGACGCTGTTAGATATGTCCGATGGGCTGCACCGACCGCACAACGCAATGTAGGAGGGCACTTCCGCATTAGCCAATGAAAAGGTGCCTCAGTAGCCAATCAAATCAGTCGGGGTGTTTCGTTGCTACCATCATCGGCGGTTGCTTTATTCACATACTTTTCTTCTTTATGATGCTTTAGATCACTACCACTCCCATCGTCTCCATAGCTAAATGCTCAGCTCAACCAAATGGATGGGCCAATTTTGTGGTGAAACTGTGGCTTGTTGATGTTGTCTATGCGGCAGCCTGGTTCTCAATGTTTTAGGGCGGTGGGGGTGGGGGGAAGGAGATGTGTACGGCACGGGGTGATTTTTTTTTTCGTTTCCAATCCAAATAATTAGCTCATCTTATCTGCACTAAAATAGTGCAGTGTATGTTGGCCAAATAAGCCGCGATTGTCTGTTTGACCTCAGGGTGACCGAGAAGATGAGGGTCAGATGCGGTAGGCACAAAAGCGTGGCGATAGCTTAAACACGCAGTCAGCCAGCTGTTTCAATGCGGTCTATCGCCTCACCCCTGACGTTTCGCGGTCGTTGTGATGCTAGAGAAAAAAAGTGGAGTAGCACCAATAGCGCCCTCGAGACACGAATAATTTAAGCGCCTTAGGTAAGGCTTTCGCATCCCAACGACTGGTTTAACCCAAGCCACGATTTTGACACTAAGCACCGAGCGCGTGAGAGGCCAGTTCGGGTTCGGGGGTAGACAGGTCGGAGGGGAAGGGAAGAGCCCACACCGGGCAGTCGCAATTTCCAGAAGACTTCCGCGCCTACCCACCCAGCTGTTCAAGGCATGTGACCACCCTCTAATGGAGCTTTGAAAGGCCCACTGAAGGATCAATGGCGGTAGGCACCGGCATCCACCGAACTCGCTCACTAAACCCAATGTCCCACCCTCGAGCTCAATCGACGGACTTCACGCACCCGCGTTACCGACAGGAAAGTCAAGCATGGGAAGAAACAGTGATGATATTAAGACCGTAAAGACAACATGATACACGTCCCCGCGACCCCTTCCTCCCGAGCAGAGATGCCACCACCGAGGACGGGAGAAACGAGATACACGTCATGCGAGGGAACGCTGGCAGACCGGCTTACAAACGCCTTTCAATACAAATAGTGCGTGTAGAAATAGGTGACAATTACATGCAGTGCTGTGATTTGAAAATGTGATATTTAACGTCTCTTTCCAAGGGTTGAAGGGAGAGGGGCAGAGCGGTCAAGGACAAACTGTACAAACATGCCTATGAGTAGGTGGATATAAACGTGCTACATATCTTGAAGGTAGGCGAAATCGTTCACGAGTAATACAAAAGTTCAAAACAACGCATGTCGCGCGTTAATTATCCTCCGTAGCAGCAACCTTGGCCTCACTGACACCAACGGCGTCGGAGTCATCAGCAGGTCGCTTTTGAGCTCGTCGCGCATCTGTGACGCCAGAACCGGACAAATTTGCAATTTCATCCTCCACATTTTCCCCTTCTTCCGCTTCTTCATCTTCGTCACCCTCGTCCTCCTCCTCCTCATCTTCGGCATCATCCTCCCCGTCACCTCGAAAGTGAAAAGGACAGTCATGGACACATCGGTAAAACAAGAGCACAAAAGGTAAGAAAAGTCACCGGGAACATAGTCCTCCTCGTCGTCTTCAAGATCTTTGCTACCCTGAAGGGCAGAGATACCAATATCATCCTCATCATCCTCTTCTTCTTCATCCTCATCCTGTCCTTCATCATCCTCTTCGTCCTCATCATCCGCTTCATCGTTGGCAGAAGCGACTACATGTCCATTCTTAGGCCCGTTGACAACGTCGCCAGCAACCCTCTCACTCGATTCCTCGACGCCGTTTTGGTCCAGACCATCGAGAACCTTCAAATGCGGCAAGAGGGAGAAGACCTCCTTCCGATACCCATCCACACTCACCAAATCACAATCGCCCATTTCCAGATGAGAGAGATTCTCCAACGAAGCAAGGGGAGCCAAATCAGCGATAGCTGTCAACTTATTGCCGGATAAATTGAGGGAAACCAAACTCGGACAGCACTTTAGTGCATCAAGACCATCGGTAATTGGATTACCTGACACATCCAGCTGAGACAGAAACTAGAAGACGAAAAATAAAGCCTTACATGCGTCAGAGCCGGCAAAGCGGGAAGTCCCGCAAGGGTTGTTAGGCCAACGTTAGACATGTTGAGATTCTCCAAGCACGTGTACTCGTCTGTCAAGCCTTCAACCTCAGTAGCAGAACATCCTTCCAAATTGAGTTCCTTGATCTAGAATGGAGGTCAGCGCAGGAAAAATTGCCTACTTCACCAAGTTTCCTGCCTTCTCTTTCGGCTTCTATGCGCTGAGACATCGTAGTGGCAGACATGCTCGTAGACAGACCAACCGCGCGAAAACGCTTTCGAAGCGAAGAATGTTCGAAATTGGCAGGAAGCACAAATCGACCACACAGTTAAACGAGTAATGATGTCAATTATAATTTCAAACAGAACTGAAATTTAGACTTACCTTTGTAGCACTCATTTGCTATATTTTAAAGAGGTAAAAACGGCCTGATTGCTAGATATTGCTGAGCTTTTGTGCATGCCTAACTACGTTAGTAATTGCTTAATTGAAATAGAGCATGCAGCTCATTAATAGCTTTCAAAGTAAGTTTTAGGTTAAATAAATTGTTTTAAAGTCCTTAAAAGCTCTTTTTGCAATTTTGTATGTGTTAGAAAAACTTAAAACTGTAACTAATCTTAAAAATCCAGATAAAAGTTAAAGCTGATTTTTTTACAGCCTATGTTACCATATATAAGGTAAAGCTCTATAAAACCAGGAGACTGCTTTCTGCAGAGATTTGCTTCATTGCATTCCTTATATACACACACATGTATATAAATATATAAATATATGTATGTATGTATGTATGTATGTATGTATGTATGTATGTATGTATGTATGTATGTATGTATGTATGTATGTATGTATGTATGTATGTATGTATGTATGTATGTATGTATGTATGTATGTATGTATGTATGTATGTATGTATGTATGTATGTATGTATGTATGTATGTATGTATGTATGTATGTATGTATGTATGTATGTATGTATGTATGTATGTATGTATGTATGTATGTATGTATGTATGTGTAAGTGAAAATGCAGACGCTGTACATGGCTATCGTTCCAGTTGCGCTCAAATTTTACCGAATGTCATAGTTAGATCGTGATTATTCGCCCAGCAATGAATACATCGTAATGGCAAACGTCGCCATTGTTACAAAGAGGAGTATCAATTACGACGCTTCAAAGCAGGGAAGGGCCATTTAATACCTGGTTTCACTACCGGATTTGTTTTTGATTGCGTTCTGCGTGGTCTCTGGGTTGTTGTTGCACACTCAGTAACCTTCCATTTGTTGAGTTGTCAATTGTATCCTAGTGTTATAACTCCCAATGCATTCAAAAAATTTTGAAACTTTACAAAACTAATAAAGTTTGATAAATATGTCTCGTAGGCATGGTGTATTTCTCTTAACGTATTCAGTCGTATATTCGTGCAACGTGACTAGTCATCTACTTTTTTTCTCAATAAAATAATTATAACAGAGAACATATATTCTTCTTAAATATGTGCTAGTATTGCTCTGACTTCTGGTTTTGTTCATGGTCGCTTGGACACTTGCTCTGTTGAGCTGGGACTGGCGTCTGAGCCACGCCAGCGCCTCGCCTGTTAGTCGAACGTACATATATAACCTTGTGTTTTAATAACTTTTCCCTTCAAGGAAGTGTTTGTTGATCCAGATGAGAGATAGGGACTCCATCCTCAGGATATGGAATTCAGGTGCATATTTTGTTCGTAACATCAGCAGGGTCCTGTGGACCTTTCTTTGCTCGGTACTGCTTTCGTGCGTTGGTAGATGACTGATTTCGTGAAGTCCGTAGTGTTAACGCACTGGGGCAGTCTTAGCAACTTATTACCTCAGGTGTAGCATGTCGAAGCAAATAGACAGGCAGTCGGTATGTGGACTGATCCTGACGCCGTGGTCTTGAGGGTAGTAAAAATCTGACAACTGACTTAACAATTAACCGCTGAGACTTCTTAGCTGGTTATTTCGCCACTGACTTGCAAAATGCCCATGCGCAAAACAGAATGGTCGCCAAATCCTAATGCTGCTTCATTGCTTAACGTTGAGATATCTGAAGTCGAAGTCGGTGTTGATTCCTGAGAAGAGAGCTATCCTCTATGATAAACAGATAGGAAATGCGGGTAAAATAGGGAGAAACTGGTGAGGTAGGGTCTATGCTTCCCGGTTACTAAGATTGGTCCTCCCAACTTCGGCAATCTGTGCAATTTGAGAATAATTTTTGTCTTGTTTTAGAAGGAAATTCTGACCATGCCATTTATCTTCAGAAGTCCAAGGAGTCGAAGCACATTCATAGGGAAGAATCCTAGTGGACGCTGCACGAGATGATGAGTGGTCGGCCGTACGTGCGCTGCAAATGACAGCCCTAGTTTTCATCGCAGGAGACGGATTGGTTGAGTATATTTTACAGAAATCCGTCGAAGGTGTGTCGATGGAAGAATTCCTGCAACCAGGAACTGACTTACCAGGTTTGAACTAAAAGCCGGAAAGAAGAGTTTGGGGAGTACCCTAAACCAATGATGAGTTAGGCAATCAAATACCCACAACGATATCAAGGCTGGAATTCCCTAAACCGCGTGACTTAAAGCTGTTTCATCTTTCTGTGATATTTAAAGCTGACGTCCCTTCATCACTTCGTTCTATGTTACATTTAGCTACCATGGTTTTCAAAACGCTTTGAATTGAGCGATTTAGCTTCAAGCAGCATGAGGGCAGATGTTGTGAAGTAAATCATGAATCGCGGCAGCAGTGGGCATGATTACTGTGTCACTGCACGTCTGAGGTGTAGCCGCTTTGGCTTATTATGGTTTGTGAGAAGCCTGTCTGCGCTACAGAGCTATTGGTGGGGTTGTTTCTCGGATGGGGCAAGGTGGTCTGTTGCTTCACTCTAGGTGGCCGGCGTCGTAGCTCCGAAAATTGGGTTTCCTACCCGGGCTAGGTGCGATTCATGCCTCAAGTGTGCGTACCTCACGTTAGTGGTGTGAGCCTTTGTCGGCGGGGAGGCCACAGCTGGGTTCTGAGCCCTTTTGGTAATCGTTATATCTTGCATCTACTCAAGGGAGGACTTAGATCCTGTGTTCTAAGTCACAAGCGCTGATTTGAGCATTTTTCGCAGAGCAAAATGAAACAAAGAATAGCCGCGCATTAAATACATGCTGCCTTAGTAAAGTGGCATACACTTCCAGAAAACTATTTTTATTCTTGCTGGAAAATTAAATCCCGTCCGAAGAATTATGACTTTAAAGAATCAAACTGAAATCTTGTTATTATTAAGCTAGGTTTTAATCAATAAATTATTAGAGATACAATCAATCTAGGGTCACTCGTGTGGACTAGCTGCGGGTCTTTTAAGAGCCCCTGACGCGCAGGGTGTCTCCGGTTTGGTGCAATCTACTGGTACGTTTCTGTTGCAACCGGTTTTCCTTTAAATGATGTGCACTTTGTGAAAGTGGGGGATTCATTCAATCGGTAGCAAGCATTTGCTAGTCGTGCTTTGTTTTATACACATTCCTCAACAAGTTTAAGTATCTTTAAGCTTGCATACTTTCTCTAACGTGAATTTGATACCGATCATTTTCTATGCTGATTTTTTCGTTATAAGTAGTCCCCTTTTTTACATTCATGTTTTCTCCCTTTAGCAGGGCAGAAAAATAGCTTGAATTGCTATGAATCCCGGTGATACACCACGACGTCATCTTCTTCGTCAAGAGGAGCAGCAGGAGGAAAGTCCTGTCTCCTCTAGTAGTAACCCACAGGTTGAAAGAACAGTGGAATTGGAGTCCAGTTTTCCAATCCGTACCCCAGTTAGCCATCGGCCACAAAAAATGGCTTCAAGCAGTTCTACGTCGACCTCTGCTA
The DNA here is from genome assembly GCA_023375655.1 of Taenia crassiceps. NCBI lineage: Eukaryota > Metazoa > Platyhelminthes > Cestoda > Cyclophyllidea > Taeniidae > Taenia > Taenia crassiceps. The sequence goes on from JAKROA010000007.1 coordinate 876,443, forward strand.
CTAATACAACCACTTCTTCTTCCTCCTCCTCATCCCTCTCCATGTACAAAACTGGCAAATTGGGACTAAAGCATGGTCGAGTTGTCCAACCTGGTGGAGGTTCGACTACCTCATCTTCAACTGAAGATTCGGAGGCTAGGGAGCGGCGCTTCGGGTCCATCGATTTGCAACACCCTCTGCCATTGAATACTGCGACTACAGGGGCGACAGAGCAGGAAATAGTTAAGGGACAATTGGCAATTGACGCACACATGAAGCAGGCTTTGCTTGCGGATTTCAGTAAGTTAGAAATACGATTACAGCATGTTTGCTGCCACCAGCAATTGTGTGGTTCTAGGCTCATCTCGAGGGTTTTTGGATACCACAGTTGAATGTGTTATTTTGAAAGAGATATTTTGTACCGGCGTTCATGGGACCTGGGTGACTATGGGTATGGGGAATGTCGTGTGATCGCTACGCAGTTTACAGAGTCGCAGTGTTAATTCTCGTCGCAGCCTTAGTTTCTAGTTTTTTTTGTGAGTCCGTCATGTTCAATGCCGTTAAAACCGAAGGATTTGGTTTTAATCCCCAATGTCAACCTTTTTTCCTGCTGTTGAATGCAATTATTGGAAGCATTCTTAAAGAAATCGGTGCTTATTGAGGCTAAAATTTAAGTAAAGCCCTTCTAACATTTAAAAGTTGTCGAAAATAAACATGCGACGTGATTTTTTTTCGCTAGATTAAAGCATCTGGTTATTTGGTCAATTTATTTCTGTAATGGATGAAGAGGGAACATAGGAAGTGTCGGAAATGGTGCTGATAACATAGCAAAGGTAACATGATCTTCATCTTACGCGTGGGCTTGTTCCCTATGTCATGGCTTATTCATTTTCACCTCCGTTGTTTGGGTGTCTGAGTTAGGGAGACTGGGTTACTGCTCCAAGCCATGAAGGCTTGCAAAAGTGGTACGAGATTATTTGATAGCTCTTCTGGTCGAATACATTGAAGGCTGTGCCTTCTGTGGCATTCATTGGCAGCTCATTTAAATGTGTATGAAATTCTTTGTGTTTGATGGCAGTTCTATTCGTTGCTTCGTCTTTATTCGCAGCTTCTGTGCATCAGCAGCAAAATGAATAAACGATCGTGTCTCCTTGTTGGACTATCTAGTTTGTGCTTTTGAAGGGAAGGCAGTCAAGGATATTTGACAGGAGAAGCATCTCAAATGCTAGAACAATACTTTTGAGAGCTTTTTGTTGATCGCAGGATCTTAATCAACAAGTTGATGCGTGGGTCACTGGCTGGCAGTACCAAGGTGACTGGACTATCAGTCAAGCTTAAACATTTGTTAGCTTTTGGCTTGACTAGTGTTAGAGTGAATCCTTTTGGATGGCTTATTTCGTTGTAAAAACAGGAAACTTTTAGTTACTCTAGCTTCCACTTCATGACTGAAGGTGTACCTCAGCGACCAGCTGAACTCCTAGAAAGTCACAACCATTTAGAACTCTGATATCTGCATGCTCCCTATTCCATTGATACAGAGTAACATCTGGTCCAGCGACGAAAATGCCTGTTAAAGGATATTTTTCTTCTGCAACTCTTGCTGCCTTGTCAAATATTCCATCTTAAGAGCTGGCTGTCTTGGACATGTATAGGAGGCGAATTGCAGGGTGGAGGACTACTGAGGACACCCATACCCGTTGTCGCATTGGTGACCTGCTAAATTCTCCGCAAGGATTGTAGCAGTGAGACATCCTTCCATTTTTGCAATCCCACTTATTCCAAGAAAGCCCATTGCGATCCTATCGGTTTGCATGTGTAATCCACTTGACGAGATCTGGGACACGTGTTACCCACAAGTAGTGAGGACAACTCAGCGGATCCTACATTTTGATATCCCTTCCTATTTTATCATTTTGTGGTTCCTTGGCTCAGACCTCTTCATCTTGTTAATGCCGAATGATCTGCTGTTCGCGTGGCCGCTTTCAATATAGACGTCGATGTTCAGATAATCAATTTAGATTGCCTATGGTAACCCTCAGCAAAGAGAGGCAGAGGAATGGTGAATTTTTATGAATGCTTCTTTACGTGTCTGCTTGTGATAGCAGTCGAAATAAAGGTATTTTCGATATTTATTACAAGGCGGGGAAGTCTCCGTGTTGGCTATGGCAACAATAGAACCAACCAGAAGACTGCTTAAGCGATGCCAGGAAGTGTGAGGCTTGGATAAGATAGCCAAAGCGTTGCGTAGGGAAATGGGAGGGTGGTTCCTCCCACCGCTGCACTTAAACCATCATATTTGTGTATGAAATTTGCATGAGTGGGTCTGTCATTTGCGCTCGAATTTTCCTTCTGGATGATCGAAATAGTGGTAGACGATACTAAGCAACCGTTAATTGACGCAGACATCGGATGACTTAGTCGATTCGGCTCTCACTGAGGAGTGACACTACGACATCCACGTCTGAGAGCGTGACGGGTGTATAGCTGACGAAGCGGTAGCAACAGGCTACGGTCTGGAGTCTTTGGCTGAAGGCACAAAGAAAGGTTCAAGTGAACTGAAGAATAGTTTGCAAGGATAACCCGCTTGGTGGTGATGGTGGCATGCGGTCGTTGAATTCCTTCTTCTTTACAACGTTTTTAGGTGTGTTTTGTCCTGTCCATTCCCACTCCTCCACCTCTTTCAATCCTCATCTCCGGGGCGGGAAAAAGTGTGAGTTATTTTGTGATTTTTTTGAAAAAAATGTCTGCATCATTATTAACTGGGTGGTCATTCGATTTGATCCTCTCAAATCTGTCTGATGACTATCTCGAGGGCCTATACAGCGAGGCGGATGAGCTGTCGGCTTTGTGGTAGTTAAATTAAGGGTTTTAGAATGGGGGATGGGAGAGTTGAATGTACTTATCGCTTTTCTTCCTTTCCTGAAGTCACTGTCCCTTTACTTCAAGCAGCAATCACTGTTGCGTGTTTTCATTCCCCAGCTAATCTCGTTCGCCATCCCTAGACTAAGGCCTTGTTTAACCCGATGGAACCCTTCACGCATCGTCCTACCGGTGAATAGGTACCTCACTTAATCAACAGACGGTTTCAAGCTTGATGTTTGAATAAACGGTTCTTTTGAAAGGTGCTTTTGGGCTGAATAGTTAAATATGAATAGAATTTCGGCTTAATGGATAAATGCTTTAGATATTAACACATGGATGGGTAATCTCTTTTAGACCCTCCAAGCCTCTTCCACTCCCCTGCAGTGCTATTCACCTACTTTCCTCGTCTCCTGCCGACGCGTTCTGCGGATCCCTTTCATCTACCCAGACGTTTCATCGAACCCCTTGCCACCAGTACTGCTGTCGGTCCCTACCAAATGGGGCGGCTTTTGGGCCGGGGCAACTTTGCAGTTGTCAAGTTGGCCACACACACCCAGCTGAATGTTCCAGTCGCAGTGAAGATAATCAACAAGGAGTTAGTCGGTGGTCAGAATTTGGCCAAAATAGCACGCGAGTTGGAGGCCATGAAGAGGTGCTACAGGCATCCAAATATTATCCGTCTCTACCACATTATGGAGACTGATGCTAACATTTACATGGTGATGGAGTATGCCAGCCGCGGAGAAGTTTTCGGTAAGTTCAAGCTTATAAAGTAGGCAACAACGACGTTTGCCACTGGCATTCGGCGTCAATTAATGCAAAATTTAGGCCATGTGGAAAGCATAACATGGTATGACACGGGAAATAAGGATAAGTATCTCCCTCCTTTTGTATGGCAATCTTTTCTTTCACCTAATTGGTGAGAATTCGACTGGTGCCTGTGAATGCGCCTGTGTGATTGGCCGGTGCGCCAACCAATCACAAATACATTGCATATTCGTTTTGGCTTACTCTCCCGCCCACAGATCACATCAGCCTCTCACACGCCTTCACGGAGAAGGAGGCGCGTGAATTATTCTGGCAAATCGTCTGCGCCATCGACTACTGCCACAAGCTGGGCATTGTGCATCGGGATTTGAAGGCGGAGAACCTCCTCATCGATGCCGATTTCAAAATCAAAGTTGCTGGTAAGGGGACGTCTCATCTGCCTACTTTGCAGCCTATTTGGTGGAATTCAGCTGGCGGGTGTGACGGTGGAGAGCTTGAGGGTTGATTTGTTGTTTCCATGACGATGATGAATGCACCAGCATGAAGAGATTACATTGCGTGATGGTGGTATACGATAGGAGACGTGCGCGGCATTTTTCGTTCGTCTGTCCTTCCTTCCCTCCTCGCGTCTGTGCCATCGATAGTGGTACAGCGTGGGTGTGCGCACAGTGCTGCACCGCACTGGAAAGGCAATGCCGATGGCAGTACTTATGTCACTAGCAGTCTAGCTATGCACGGGCGGCATCAGCAAAAGCGTGAAAAAGGCGACATGGTTGAGAAGTTGTTTATGGTTTTGGGTTTGCTTGAAATCGACGATGGATCGACTCATTAAAATCGGGCGGAAATGTACGTTTACTAATGCAGTCATCTGAGCCTCACATTTTCTTCCTATCCTTTCCTATTTTTGGATACTGTAAGGTCTTCTATACTTCCATTTGTTTATCCTTTTATGGAGCTTGCTTTTATTAATACCTGCTTCCTCTTGTTGGTAGACATTCCTCGTTATTTATTCGGTTCTCTCGACTGTAGACTTTGGGTTCTGTAATTTCTTTACACCCGAGCATCTCCTGACAACACACTGTGGAAGTCCACAATACGCCGCTCCGGAGCTCTTCAAGGGTGAATCCTACGACGGTCCATTGGTAGACGTTTGGGTATGCTACTTAAATTTATCTAAGTAGACCTTATTAACTTTTAATCATATTTGAAAAAATATGGCATTAAAATGTAATTTGATTCCTGGATGACACTGTACTAGTGTTTGTACCATCCTTTTTCCACATACTGATGATCGGACATACTGCTTGAATCATTTCAGCAACACACGATATCCACTCTGTCGTTAAGGCTTTGTTATCAGACTGCAGGAGGGCTAAGCAATCGGTGGTCGAGCTTTATGTCACCTACTTTAAAATAGTGGTTGGAACATTTAAAAAGCACAGCTGCTACTATGAGTCGGCTTATCAGTGATGTCTGTAGTCGCACACTTTGTTCTAGTTCGTAGGTCTGCCTGTCGTTTTGTTAGATCTACCTGAAGGTAATCTAAGGCGCTGGCTGCTTCGATGAAGTGTTAAGCAAAAGGAAACCTCACGGTTCTATAAGTGTTTATTTTATAGAAAAATGTTCGAAAGCTGTGGAGTGGGATGTCCTTTCACCTTCTGTGCCCATTAACGGTGGGTGGCAAGGGCTCCCCCTTGTCATGATCTAGCTGTCCGTCAATCTTAATTGTTGATCGCACCATCATACTCCATGCGGGTGTTACGCGATCTGCGAGTGAAGCGAGCTCATAGCATGTCGGATGTCTAAAGAAATCTCCTCAATCGATTGGACAGGGTCTCATTCTCTTGCTCTCTCTGTAGTTGCTGCTTAAATAGCTCCACTGCTATGCTTTTTAGAAGTTTCTATGACAATTTGGCAAAATGTTCGGTCAACAAGGTCAGGCCACCGTTCATCAATATGACATCCGATTTTGCTTCGCATAGCCTCTCTATCCCGTGAAAGGTTTGGTCGGATGATCTGGAAGGCAAAAGTGAATTAACTTCGACGAAATTCCAAGTAGACTGTGAGGAGTGGTGCCTAAACGCCTCATCGGCAGTGTCTATTTGAACCACTTTTGTTTTTTAGAGTCTTGGTGTGATCCTCTACATCCTTGTCTGCGGTTCCTTCCCTTTCCCCGGCGAATCTCTCGGCGACATTCGGAACCAAGTTCTTCGTGGTCTTGTCCGATTCCCCTTCTTCCTCTCCTCTGCCTGCGAGCAGGTTATTCGCGGAATGCTACAAGTGGAACCAGCAAAACGTCTCCGACTTGCACAGGTTACCACTACGCCATGGATGCAAGCTTCACCCAACCTCGGGCACTACACTAACCTCCTGGCCCAATACACCTCTAAAGCACGTCAGCAACAAGCAGATCTGCTTCTCAAACGCCAATTTCCGGAGCATAGTTCGGTAGTCTCCACAACGCAGTGCCAAAGACGAATGGATAGCTTGGATGATGGTTTAGTTCGAGCTCTTGCTCTTGCTACCGGGGCAAATGAGGAGGCGATTCGAAGGTCCACAGCACAACGAAGCTTCGACAGATTGCATGCGGGGTACGCGTTGCTCGTGGATAAGATTTTGAGGTTCATCGCAAATCCAAGGCTGCGAGAGGTAGTAGGGACATGGATTAGGAGCAGTGCAATCGTCACGCCAACGACCGGGTTGATGACGGAAACGGTGACGGCGACGACGATATCAACGCCCCTTCCTCCTACCCTCGCGGGGGTGGAAGAGCCCTCGACAACTACAGCTTCGTCCACACCGAAGTTGACTAGTTGGAGGGAGGTGGCGGAGGAAGATGAGGAAGAGGAAGGGGGTGCAGCAGCATTGTATGAGGTGAATTTATGCATGGACCAAAGAATAGATCCCCAGTAATTGGAAGAGTCGACAAGAAATTTGATGGAATAATGAGTGGGAGTTGTGATACTTAAGACAGGATGAGTAAGATGGTAAAACAGTTTTAAGAGAGGATTGCTGGCTGTGGAGTGGTTACCTAGATAAAGAATGAACTTTAAATGAACAAAGTGTGCAAAGATGCGTTCGTTCTTCCTCTCTTCTACAGGCTCAACAGAAGTCAAAGTTTGATGAGGATGAAGACGTCTCAATTACTGCTTCTGCAGTTCAAAACCTCTCTGTTAGTAAAGGTTTGGGACTGGCCAGTGTAGAAGTCGGTAAAAATGTCAAAGGTGTTGCTGGACGTGTGGATTCGGCTACGGCCTCGCCTACGTCGAAGACGGACTTGCTTAACTCGTGGATGGATGATTTTCGGGTGAATTTACCTTATTTCCTCCATGTCGGTGCCTTCGACCTCTTTGCCCTTCTCTATATGAATTAACTACTTGAAATGGACGAATTTTAAGAGGTTCACCCCATTACCTGAATTTTGACGTAAGACCCTGTATTACTTAATTAGCAGTACCCTTCACGAAAGCAGTGTATGCATTTTTTTTATTTTAAGGGCATATATCCTGGACTTTTAAGGTCCAATAAATAAGCTAATGGACGTTCAGTAAATCTTAGGCATCTTTTTCCCTGCTTTTTTAGGCTAGAAGGACGGACGTACGAATAGCGCTTTCCATTCTGCAGGTAGAAGCCACCATCGTTGTAGCATGCCTCGAGAATGCCTCGCACATGACAGTTTTAGCTTTGCATGGACGCATGTTTTTGTATTGTATTGTGTTTTCTTTTTTTCTCATTTCCTTATTGTAAAAAAATATATTGGAGTCGAATTTTTTTACCCCTTTGTGGAGACCATCTGCATTTGCAGAAGGATTTGTTCAGAAAGTAGGGACTGAGAGTTGAAGTGATAAAGGTGGAAGGAGGGATAGCAGTTTAGCATCATCTACGCTTGTCACTACTCTTATCTGACAAGTAAAGGAAATTAGCACAGTCATCCCAAAGAGGGACGGGTGGCGTCGCGCCTCACTCCTTCTCGTTGACGAAGTCCATAGATGGATTGGTCGTACTGGCTGAATGGAAGTTCGGTGCTTTGGATGCCTAGTCAGCTGCGGGGACAGCCATGAGGGCTGTAGAACTAATCCACGAATACAGGCACGGTTAAGGAAACATGAGGGATGGGGTTGCCGAGACTGCTTAATAGACAGTTTCAAGCAGCTGACGAATGGCAGGGTGGCAACTTTCAAAATTCATGAACAGTGAATTCTTTTGTTCTCAGCTTCGTCTACTGTCTTCTACTGACCTCATTCACTCTCCTCTGCATTCCAGACCGATGAGACTCAACTGTTGGAGGAGATTCCAGACATGGAACCCGACTCCACCTCGAAGAATATTCGACGTCACACAATTCACTTACCAGGTCCAGCGATTTTACACCAACTTCCTGACGACTTGCAGACATTGAACGTGGACCAGCAACTAAAAGATGACCATCAGCAGCTGCATCCTGAGGAGGGAGGAATGAATCCAAATATAGCTGCAAGCGGAGGGAGGGAAGTGGAGATCACAGCGGAAAGCAAAAGAGGTTCAGTGGGGGGGAGAATTCCTCGACAGACGACACAACCAGAACTTGGATGTTGGAAGCTGGGGCTTCAACGTGAAGCCCCAGGAAATGTGGTTGGTGAGGTAAGGACCGATGATTGGTGAAATTTTTGAGAATGTATCGGAAGGAGGAGTGAGTGAGTGAGAGCGGAATTTTTCTCGATGCAATAAGCGCTGCCATTGTCAGTGTAGCACAGACTTGTGCATGCACCGACATCATACCCATCTCGATGATAGAGGCAGACGAGGGGAGGGAACGAAAAATGCCGCGCACGTCTCCTATCGTATACCACCATCACGCAATGTAATCTCTTCATGCTGGTGCATTCATCATCGTCATGGAAACAACAAATCAACCCTCAAGCTCTCCACCGTCACACCCGCCAGCTGAATTCCACCAAATAGGCTGCAAAGTAGGCAGATGAGACGTCCCCTTACCAGCAACTTTGATTTTGAAATCGGCATCGATGAGGAGGTTCTCCGCCTTCAAATCCCGATGCACAATGCCCAGCTTGTGGCAGTAGTCGATGGCGCAGACGATTTGCCAGAATAATTCACGCGCCTCCTTCTCCGTGAAGGCGTGTGAGAGGCTGATGTGATCTGTGGGCGGGAGAGTAAGCCAAAACGAATATGCAATGTATTTGTGATTGGTTGGCGCACCGGCCAATCACACAGGCGCATTCACAGGCACCAGTCGAATTCTCACCAATTAGGTGAAAGAAAAGATTGCCATACAAAAGGTGGAAAAAATCTTTGCTTTGTGTTATTATGTCATAGCATGCGACATTGTTTTCTACCATATGAAGTTGTTGAGCCTATGTTGAAGATTTAAATGTTGGAGGGGCTGCTTCTGCATCCTCGGAGTTTCCCACAGCTTCTTTACGTTGGCTGTCAGAATTCGCTGGACTCTAATGCATACTTCGTATGTAGGCGGAGCTGCATGGAAAGAGGATGGATTTCTTACTCCAATACATGGTTTCTTGCCTTCATTACCTATTTATAAGCCTCGTTTCGATTTAATCATCCTTCGGACTATGACATTCCATGGCAGCTAGCAATGTCAACAATTTGTGTTTTTTTACATCAAGTGACTCCACCAGTATTATTTTTCGCCAGGACGATTTTCATTGGCTGCCTCTGGTTAACGTCTCTGAGACAACTGCCAAGTTCAATATCACCGATGTTAAGGAGCTCTCTCTGGACCTGGGTCAGGAGGCTGCAAACACCTGCCCACCTCCACAAACGTCACCGATACAGACGAATTTTGAGGAGTTGGCGGAACCGCCGAGGCAGTCACCAAGTCTGCAAATCAACGTTACCTCTGGTATAGAGGATTGTTTGCTCTCGATATTCCATTCAGTAAATGCCTTGCTTGCTTATTATATCATCGGATGAACTCAGAAGCTGAACCCATTTCAATCTATTCATCCATTCATACATCTGTTTATCAATTTCTCGTTCATCCATCCATTCACATAAATACGAGTTCAAAATGGTGTTTTTTTGCATTTTTTATTTTCTAGACCATCCTTCCGACGATTTATCCAAAGTCTCATTGGTATGTTCAAAATGCGTGTTGGTTTTAAAATTCTTCTTTTCATTTTTTTTGCCAAGTTCATTTGGTTGTCATATTGCATTTCATTTAAACCTTTACCTCCTCCCCTTTAAGGGACTACCACTTTCGTGAAACCTTTGAGGCTATTTTTTAACCCATGGGCCTTATTATTTGTTCCTATTGTATTGGATGCATTTTCTGGGGCTCGGAGAAGGCTCTCTGTCCCCATTAAAGACCCCCTCACGCTTGCTTTGCAATGGCTGTTGGGCGCGACACACACTTGCATTACAATTCGACGTCGAGCATTGTCGACGAAGACGGCTGATCAAAAGTCAATTGAAGCCAGGTCCGACAGAAGCGCAAACAATGGACGACTTTGCTCTAAAGCCAGTGATGCAAAAAACTAAACTGTTAAATTCAGCTTCCCTTTCTCTGTTAATTCGCCTCTATCAGGGCTTTGTATTGGAATGTCTTCTTTACATATTGATGACTTCGTTGCCGGTGTCCACACCTTAAGACATTAACATCACCCGCCTCATGAGATCCTGTTTCTTTCAGTTTTCCAGTGTTATCTGTGAGGTCTCATTATCTGTTAATCCAATTCGCTTATCATTGCGACTTTTCTAGCGCCTCAAGTCATCCGAAATCCCAATTTTGGCAGGCAGCTAAAAGAAAACTACATTATTATAAATTTGAGAGGATAATCGAGTGGATGGATGTCTGCAACATCAGCACAGCGGAAGAATTCACTGGTAATAGGGATAGGAGTTGCTCAGGGCCTTTTACTACATCATGTTACTTATCGCTTGTAGCCGGCAACACAGTTTGGTGCCAAAATGCTGGGTGAAGGCTTCAACGTCAGTGAGGCGTGTTGGAATAACTTGCCGCATTGTTCGACGGGGGAGCCACTTCCACAACTTGACCTTCCGGCTTGTATTCCTTCGATGAGTCACCAGCCAGTTGCCCTGTTCACCTTCAAAGATCCTAATCTTCTTGCTCCACCGGAGTTTATGACTCCATGTGAGTCCAAATTTCATTATCTTCCCCATACGAAGGAATTGGAATAGTTTAATTGAAATGGTGCCACCATTATTACTGATAAGCCTTAAGTCAATCGAAATACTCGATTCTCTTTCGAACCAATTGGAAAGGAATATAACTTCCTAAACTAAATATTTGGTTAATTATTGTCAAAAGTGGCAATAACATGTCAAAATTCATTTTTTAAAAATCTGATTATATGTCATTTGTCTAGATTCTTCGAGTTTTCCCCGACGTTCATCCGATGGTGCTGCGGACATGCCGACTCTGCACAGGCCCTATCACCTCTTCGGCGGAAGCTATCCAGAACAAGCAAATTATAGATCGGAGGTATAAACGCTCTGTTTGATTGAGAATTGGCACTGGTCGCTAACTCATAGGTGAATTCGTGGTAGGTCTTACCTTAGCTGACGCAAACACACCGCCTAGACACACCATTGCAAAAAAAATTGCATTAAGCCTGAAGATATTACTTATCTAAATCATTTAATACTTTAGTATAATTCTGTATCGACTTCACCTCAGCCTACCTGCCCTGCTCAAGTAACGATTGCATCTCCTGAAGGCCATATGGCTGATGAGTCTAGTGAAGCAATAAATTTGGAGCACATTGAAATGGAGCCTCCGCAGTTGACTAATCAACAAGCCATACCAGGTGTGACGCGTCAGGACACCCTCACCGCAGGTATGCAGGTGATTTCGACGCAGAAAAGGTTTTCGCTACCTTCGAGACAAGCCCCTTCGTTAGCTGAGCACTTTTCTTTTGACAAAGGTAAGTAGCTATGGTTAAAATTCTTCAAGAAATATTTGAAATGTCAATAGCTAATCAAAGCAATGAGCGTCCGTTTAATCAATTAGCTTAAGCCAATTAGAGAGCAAAATGGATGAATGCTAATATATTTTACTTCAGAAATGGGCAAACGTTGCGTTTGCTGTTGTGAACAGTTGGTCAACACTTTTCTGGCCGAAAACCAAGGAAAGGTCAGTCTGGAAGCAATAAACGCCTTTAAACTTTCTCTCCTTCAACAAGGCGTCGTTGATTTTCCGGGTGTCTCCGAAGGGACTGAACATCGTGGTCTAGGAGCCTATAAAAGCATGTCTATGCGCCGAGGCTCCGAAGCCACCCAAATGCGCGTTTGGAACCAACGTATTGCTCAGGTACCATTCTCAGAAAGCTTCCTATTTTTTTGCTATAACAAACTTGAAGGCTAATGTAAAGCAGCACCCACTTTTGATTAGCTCTACGGAATATCGTACACGCCAATGCATCGTAACGCGTTTTCACGATGGCTGAGCTACGAAACGAAGGACCAATTGGAGGCGCTTTCGCAGGTGAAACGACAGGAATTGCGTGCGAGTGCAAGCACTAACGTTCCAAAAGCTGTCCAATTGGAACGGTCTGGTGAGTGAAGCTCAAATCTGATTCGTCCTTGGCTACTATTGGTTGAAATGTGCAGGCCTGATTGTGATTGGTGCTCTACATTAACTGGCAGAGGTGTTGGGACACGAATTGAGGTCTTGTAGCAAATTCTTCCTTTAAACTCTTCTCCCAAGGTTGTGATTATTGGAAAAAACAACCAAATGGTGGGAAGTTATTAATTCTTCAATATGTAGACTTTAAGTGAGCCAACGGCAAATGTTAGAAACAGATAACACAAATTTTTAATTCTGTTTATTTAAATGTGGCGAAAGGCATAAAGTAATTCGGGTTTGATGTTAAACTACTTCGTGTCATTTAGTTTTACAAATTATTGTGCTGAGACTATCTTTGTCTCTTCGCTTTGATATGTAGTTAAAAGGTATGGGCCGAAATCCACCTTATTACTCTAAAATGGAGACTTACAATTTATTTGTCTTACAATATGCTGAAAAGGGTGGTAAAAACGGAGACTTAGCTAACTAGGAGCCCTTTTTAACAATTTTACGGGCGTTCCTTTTTTCAAGTTTGGCCATCTTATGCGTTTAATCGAATAATCGTAATTTCTTTTGAAAGCACGTCTATAGAATGAGAAGGCGCCCATAAAATACCTCTGTTTACTTACGACTCCCCTCAAAATTTCCATTCTTGAAATTTTGCCAATATTTTTTGGTTTATTAATCATCCGGTTGGATTTGTCCATTGGCAGTTGAAACTCAGCGCGCGGGCAGTGTTCCTTTTGCTCACCGTCACCACAAATCACCCAAACGTATCACAATTTGTCGCGTTGATAGCCAACACTCGCTTGCAATGGTCGAGTCCTCTGAAAGCCCCGTGAGTCATTATCCCCGTTCTAAACATTTCATTCGCGTGTAGCCCGCGGCTTATCAGCTGACAAGCGGCTTTTGCGTTTTAACACTCGTCCTCCAGGATCTTGGAGCCTCCGTTTTGAGGAGGACTGGCAGGGAGAGCGATGCGTTTAGCGGCTTCCGTTCGCATTCCTCGTGGAATGAGAAATTGACAGCTGGCAATCGTAGAAGACAAACACTACCAAGAAGCAAATCTCAGGTCTCATGGACTGATGTTAAGCGGTGTGATTCCATTGGTATGAAAAATGCCCTTGTGGACCCTGCGGCGTGAGTTTACTTTCCAACTACTATGTGACAAAGGTGCCCTAAAACGCCAGCAGCTGTTTGTAGTCGAGATTTATAGATGGGGAAAAATGTCAGATCGTGAAGAGCTCGATATGAAAACATCTTCAATGTTGAGAGTTTTGACAGGACAGCAGCCCTCGTTTTAGAAGTAAAGTATTGAGGTGATTATATTTTCGCCTACTAACTTTGAGTTAAGCCATCGGTTGTATCGGCACATTCTAATCACAAATTCGTGATTTCCTTTCGCGAACTTCATAATGAGGTGAGCCAATGATGAGAAATGGTAGGTAAATCACCTACTTCCACGGGTGTGGCCGTGCATCTGCGTTCATTATTTATCTCAGTGTTTGTGTATGTGAGGTTAAATCTTGTCGGCATGCTGATCAGAGTGACCGGAAGGCGGAGCAAGCCGGGGGATACGGTATGCGTTTACGTGACCGCAGATTGACTACCAAGTCTCAGGCTGGCTTCGGTGCTGTGTAGCGGACCTGCATTTTCTCTGTACCCATTACAGAAGCTTCTACAAACTCACGAGTTTCAGGCCGGTCCCTCAAGAGTCCAACCATGACAGTCTTTTAGTGGATGTAGTTCTCACCTCCAAACCAACCGCAAAGCCGTGTGATACCGTCGTGAAGAAGGAGTTTCCCAAATTCCCATAGGTCTCATCGAGTCTCTTCAGACTTTCCTCTTTGTGCTAACCATTATAGCTGCAGTTGCGAGCGAAAGGCGAAGTTGGTTTCCCCCGGCAGCGATCCTTCCCTCATTCATGCCCTTATCCACGCAATCACATAACTGTCACATTCGAGGTAGCAATGGGTGTGAGCGATTGGTTGCTTATTTGTTCATCGGTGGAACCTTCGAGGAGATTGTTGGAAGTCGGAGTGAAGAAATGGTTGCTGTGAGGAGGGACTGTGAATGACCGCCTTTGAGGCGTTCACGCCACTAACAGGGAGATGGACGTTCCCACAACCAATTAGGGCAAAGCAAAAGCCTCATTTTGACGCCAACGTCCATTGTTCCCTTGATAGACTGATGTTCTCGAATTTGATGGACCAAAAGTCTACATTGTGCCTTTGCAGACCCTGAGTCTGCCCTTGCTTTCAAGCCTTCCCCATCCAATCGGCCGCATTCATGGATGAAGTGGGAATGAATTGGTTTCATTATTGTTACCATTACCGCTATGCATGTCAACACAGACTAAACGTTTTAGACGACTGTGAACCTTTTCTACACCTTAAAAATATCCGTTTACTTGTCTGCCCACCAGGCGCAAGACTCGTGCTGCACAATAGTCGCGTTTTCTCTAAAAAGGGTGTCTGGATTAACAGACTGTTCATTGAAGCAGCTGGTCACGTGTTTTTAAAACAGTCAGAATCTGAGTCAGCCGGACCACTTCCACCTCCTTCCATCATGCTCATGTCTCATTGCCTTGTCATCACTACTTGGGAGACTACAGCAATGCAGTCCTAAAAAGAATCAGGTTTCTTCAGATGTTAGGGAGTTGCTTTCATTCTTCGACGTTTCCACGAGGGTGTGGATTGATGCGCATTTCTCTGCCAGCACTATTTCATGCATTGCATTGTAGGACACAAGTACCTTCTGCAACAGAGTTGGCTCTTCCTCTGGCAACTCCCATGGATACCACACCCTCAAATGAGGTAGAACCAACCTCCACCTCCATCTCCATTTCCAGTCCTACCTCCTCCGCCGCCTCTACCTCCATCCCCCCCGCCACACACGGTGGACGCAGAAGGCAGCCAAATGTGGTAGAGTGCAAGTTCACTCTCGACTTCCTCACCAGTCCCCGTCGCAAGGTGAGCCACTCCACACACCGAGGAAGCACACTTGTGAGTATGACTAGGGTTGAATCGTCACCCTGTGGTGTCACCCATTGCCATGCTGATGGCTGGAAGACACATGCAGTCAATATGCATCCATATGCTTACGTGCCTACAGATATGATACTCTGCTTTTACAAATTTAGACATGCACAGTAGATTTCAGGAGTGTTGTCCATTCTGATCGTTCTATCTTGTCGTTATCATTGATGGCAGATCATATTAGTCTCTGACGATACATTGGCTTGGGTTGTGGTTAAAACTTTTGGAGACTAAAGCCGTCCTAATTATGACTTGAAGTTACCTCCAGTGCTTTGAAATTATACTTTACTTCATCTGGCTGAAGATCGAAGAAAGTAACCTTCATTACCTCTCCTTTACAGCTCTACCACGATTGGTTGCCCAAGGTCAGTGTGATCTCGAAAAGAGCTGTCGCTGCCCTTTCAAATGTTTGTCCTCGACTTCCAGAGGCATCTTCTTCTGCCGTACAAGAGCAACTTCCGTCACCTGCTCCAAGTCACTCCACCCCGTAAGACTTCTTTTCCTCTTTTTATGTACTAAAGTAACCATTTCTCTACAGGTGTCACAGATATGTGGTAATGTGGTAATTTCTGTGTACTCCTTTAATTTTATGTCTTAACTTATCTTTATGGTGATCATTTCAGCAATGGCAATGCGTTGGTAGCCAAAATTTGAGGTCAGCATTATGTGCTCCCTTGATACACTGAGTCGTGCGGTATGACCGGCCTTTTCTGGAGAGCTTACTGTTCTTGCAGTTTTTCTAGGGAAAATTGACAGAGAACTCCTCCCAGGAAGTCAGCAAGACATTATAGTGCGAGAGCCAAGTGACTACAAAAAGCTTACTAAATTCATCCGATTTCAGGCCAAATCTGAAATTAACGCCTCCAGAATTAACCCTCTCCAGCAGTCCCCCAAGTCCCGAGGCCATGTCCGATTCTGTCACCGACTTACCCTCCACCGAAACTGGAGACTCTCCTTCCACTTTCCACAACTTTTACCAACGCGCCTCCATGCTCACGTCACCTTTTCCCTCCAAACTTCATATTCGCTCCATGGATGAAGACGAGGACTTGGCTGTGATTGATCAAGTCAATCGACGTTTGGCTTTAGGTCAGCTAGAACCTTCATTACCTTGGATACTGGTTCCACCAGGAGCTGGACTGTTGAGCTATCCACCACCAACAACAGAACAGTACTCCGAGTCCTTCACCGAGGCCGCGTTTCAGCAGCAACAACAGGAGATGATGTCATCGATGATGGCGACGACAGCGACTCCACTGCAAGGTGGACAGTGCTTCTTCCCCATGGAGACCACCCTCCCGGCGGCAAGTGGCGAATCAGTGCAGTTTAATCTGGTAAGTCCACGGTATAATCAAACTTTTGGGCCCCACATTTCTACACTGTGGTGGTACCTCTGGACATTCATTCAATATTTTACTTCACATGTTTATAAGCTCTGAAATGTCGGCCTCTGAGGCATTTTCGCAGGACCGTAAGACGGAGGAAAGGTAGCTTATAAGAGCTTGTGCTTCACTCTGGTAATTGAATCCACGCCAATCAGTCGAATGCGATCGTTTTGCTGTTACGACATTTGCGTTGATGGCATCGAACACGACGGTAATAATTCAAGGTGGTGTAGCTAATGGGAGGAAGGAAATCTCGTGGTTTTAAGACGTACCCACTGATACTACTTTGACAGTGGCAGCAATGGTAGATTCCAGTCATCTTCACCTTCGTGGTGTTTGCTTTGATTCTGGAATGAAACGATGCGTCCGGATCGGTCGCTTCTTTAACGCACATTCGACTCAGAGGAAAGTGGTTTGGTACCCATGGGGAGTGAGGGAGAGGTGCATCGCATACCGAGGATTCCTTTCCAGAGGAAGTGCACATGTGACGACTAGCAGGACAGGATGGATCCATGTGGGATGAATGGATGGGCGGATGGATGAGGGATGGAAGAGTACAGAGCAGCATTGTGGATGCAGAATGATCGAATGAGAGGTGCACTATGCGTCAGAGGTGATTGAGTGGCCCAGAATCACGCGTGGGTTCATTCTTGCATCTTAGCAGTGTAATTGTTCCCCGTCTGGCTTGGTACCACAGATTCTTTTTACTGAGTCATAACGCCTCCAAATCGAAGTGGGATTCTAAATTCTCTCCTTCCTCCTCTTCTTCATTCAATTGAGGTAACCATAGTCCCCGGCCCTTCAAGGAAGTGCATTCAAAGCAATTTTGGGTAAGTAACTAGACCTATCGGCGTGAGGAGACGTGTCATTAGACAATGAAATCATATAAATGAGGTCATTTTCTTGAGAAACAAATCACTATAATGCTGATTTGTTCCATTTTAGCATTACAATTTGACCAACCTGACACCTGGGAAACGCACTATTTGTATTTTTTCATTTTGATTACTTTGCTGTGCCGTGGCGTCTATTAATTTCTGATGGTAATGACAATTAAATCGTGTGACTGAAGCGATGCCCGCGTACAGGGTATGTTGGTACGTCGCGGGTAGGCAGGATGATTAAAGTGATCGCTTAAAAGGCACTTTTTGCCGCAAAATAGGTTTGTTTGACAGCAAATCTCCTTCTTTTGTTCTGTTAAACTACACCCTTGGATACGCTACTCACTTCGGGCATAAGTAGTATCCACCATTCGTTTTATATTTTAGTCCTCACGAGTTTTCTATAGGCCTGAGGGAAATACACAACTTTCACCTCCTGCTGAAGATCCTCAAAATGAGGTAAGCAATTGTCCTTTCAAATGTCACTACCTATTGCCGATTAATGCATCG
Organism: Taenia crassiceps; assembly: GCA_023375655.1. NCBI lineage: Eukaryota > Metazoa > Platyhelminthes > Cestoda > Cyclophyllidea > Taeniidae > Taenia > Taenia crassiceps. Next base: position 894,411 of record JAKROA010000007.1, read on the forward strand.
TCTGTCATCGGGCCTACTGCCAGTTCTAAATAACTCCACTTGAAGGTAGAGGTTATGTTCCTTCTTTCTATATCTGAGACGCAAAAAAAGTGTGGCTCCCAAAATTTGTGCGTCGTAATACCAAAGAATCCGCGTTCTTAAGCCATTTCCCTGCAACTCCCTTCGCCGACGCTTCAAACAGTAACGGTGCGAGGAATTCGGAATTGGACAAGCTAGATGCTAACACAGGCTAGGAGGATTCCCACTATTTACACATAAGACCTCGCATAAGTAGTTCCTCTGCTTGAAGTCCTAAAAAGCGTCATCTCTATCGGCAGGAAATGCTGCTATTTTGTCCCCTGTGATGCAGATATGAGTTTGATGTAATGGGACAGAACAAGGAGGGAGGCGTAGAGCTAATTAGGTATGATCACGAAGAATTAATGTTTCCCTTGATAAATTGCAAGGATCCACACTACTTGGACGTTTTAGTAACTCAAGTCCGCCTGCAATAGCACGATTTTCACTTCTAGGAAATACGCGTTGACCCAGCAGAGTCGAATGGCAGGCTTGAAAAGTGGACACTACCTTATCGACAGGTAGGCAAATAAGTAAATGGATAGTGAGGTGAGGAGATACACTCAAAAATTCGTGCATTCCAGCAATCGGTGCTGCAATGAATGGCGCACCATAGGATGACCATTTAGACAAATAAAATAGACTTGGTGGATGGACACAGCCTTGACGTCAAAAGAACAGCTGAGGAGTTCGATGTTGAACGTGATCTCCACTATAAGTGGTAATAGAGGTGGCGGGTGGTTCCGTCTCACCCAATGTTGTGGCATAGATGGACGTTGTCAGAGGAAGCGTCAGCTTATTGGTGGAAGGTACTTGCGCCCTGCATCACAATGGACCAAACAGTGCGATTGAAGGAGGCCGTAGAATGGAAGAGACGATTCCTTTGCGGATTGCACTAGTGATGGCTAATGGTAGACACAAGAGAACTCTCTACACGGTGAATGCTTGTGCTGGTGAGGTCATTAACGAAATCGCGGTGCTGTATGAGTAGGTGAGGCAAGTGGAGGGTAAGAGCGGGAGAGATTGAGAGTAGTCGGGCTGACTAAGCCTCCAAGTTTCGCTGATACATGTGAGCAATTGCTTAGACGGGAGTCTGAGGATCTTCACCGATGTCCAACGTTTGGCAGCAGACTGACGCATGGATCTCATCATTTTTCACAGAAGCTGAGGTCATTTATGCATCCTGGATGGTGAAGGTGTTGCAATTATTGTAGGTAAATGGAAGCATTTCTTGGGAATACTAAGAAGGAATGCTGGGTCTTGCGTTGTGTCCGTGTTTATATGCATGCCGTAAAGAAGGAAGGAAAGAAGGCAGTGGCGGATGTAGGCCTCTGCTCCATGCTATGCCTCCATTTTATCTCCACGGGTGGAAGAAGTGTCCCCTTGAATTGAGTGACGCCAATATCTGCGGAAGGCATACCAGTCTGGACCACCTTCTTTCCCATAAGTGTTGGGTTCTACGACTTCTATGGTGAGCATGAAGATATCATTCATGGACTCCTCCAATTTTCTCAGTGGGTCTGTGACAGGTGAGGAGCTTGGGGTCGCAAGAGTGACACACATTTGGAGACCTCTAATGGATGCGCAGATAAATTGTGAATGAAGTTGATGACAAACGACATCAAGAATGGATAATGGCAAAGTACATGGACAGAAGGCACCCATCCTCTTCATCCTTCTTTCCTCCTTCCTTAACCTACTCCTTCCCTGTTGAGGAGTACAAGAGAATCGGTTTTACCTCAGTTATTTACTAACAATTGTTTTGGGGATGCAACAAGGGAGCAGGGTACCGGGAGGAGTGATGGAAGGGATGGTCATGGGAAGATGAACTGACACGAAAAGTGAAACAGCAGGCTTCCAGTTGGATGGGTTTGTAGTTGGTCAGTGTTTGGGGATGGAAGTACCTCGATTGGAAAGTTCTTAGGTACGTTGGATGAACCACGGCAGGAGATGTAGAGATGCCTCTCAGCGTCCAGGACGCCGTCTACCTGTCTACACCTACCTTCCCGTCCATCTGAACTAAAAGACGATGAAAATCGCTCATTCTGCGACGTGCTAAAACAAAATTGGTTTTAAGTGGATCATTGACCATTGACTCCAAAGAGAGAGACTTGGAAGGTATATTTGCTTGTCTGACTTAACACCATCACTTTTATGAGTGTTGGACTACTGTACTGCTATGAAAGGAAGGAAACTTCCATGGAATACTGAATTTCAAACAGGCCGACTACAATGTGGAAGGTGTTTTGTGTCGTCCTGTCCTGATATTTGCCGCATATCTGTAGAGGTTAAAATGTTTGACACATGTGTAAAGCTCACTTTTTTCATCTACTCCCACTCAAAAAGGTGGAATTTACGGATCAGTGAAGGTGGCTAATCAGCACAGCCTCCGTCCTCACTTGCATCATTACAATCACTACCACCATCTCCATCCCTCTGGTCTCTCACCGCCGCCATCAACAGCTCCACAAAGAGGTGCCACTTTATCTCTTCTATTTTCTTCTATCTCTACAACTAAAGACATTTAGGAACTAATAAAGTTTACCATTGTCTTGCCCTATTTTTGCTTCCGTTCATTTGGAAGGTTGCAACGCCTCTTTTCCACACTTTATTTGCACCAGTGACCCAGACAATGCACACGGTTCAGCATACTTCGTTGCCGTTTCTACAGACTTCTAATAGAATTTCATTGATAGAGTGCCTTCGACTGTATCCCACTCGAGACCACTAGTCGATTTTAAAATGGTAGTAGTCACTTGTGGTGGCGTTTGTCTTTCTAGGCATAATCAACAAGCAATGAAAATGCCAATATTCTTCACCTCTTCGCCTCACTTTCTCCCTGCATTAAACACCCGAGCTTCGTAATCGGCATCACCGTGAGAGTTTATCCCATTAGTAGCACCACTTTCTCCTGACAATTAAAAATCCCAAAATCAGGTAAGTTAACTGGCCAAGAAACGGAAGGGTGGAGGGAGGCAAACGGGACTAGAACGGGATTTTTCCTCTGCCTATGCTGTCAACCAATGACACTATGACAATGACAATGATTATCAAAAGTCTGACTCCTTTAACACCGCTCCTCCTCCTCCTCTTCCTCAAAAGTTCCCTTAATTAATGATTCGTTTAATTGTATCTGTCAGTGATTTTTACTTCTACGGTTGCTTGCACACCCGCACACATCTAAATCTGGATTAAAAAACATTCAAGAATACCCATTATCACCTTAATGACTCTCAGATCAAGCAACATCTAAAACAGAAGGGTCGACCAGTAAAATGCGAGTTGTGACAAGTTAATGGATCACCGAACTGACAAGTGGATGGAATGAGAGCCTCGGTTGGGAAGCACTTCCCAAGTCAAGGTGGTGTGGAAAAAGAGAATGGATAAAGGCCACATTTCGCATGACAGCAAATTACTAGATTCTGATTGAAAGAAGTGCCAATGGATGAAGGAGACATTTGACTCCTGGTTGGAGCAGTGGCAACAATTCTAGGCTAATGCAAGGGCAAAGTGCATTCCACAGCTCAACTCTTCCCTCGTCAGCCCTTCTACTTAAAGGCTACCTTCTGTGTGGAGGGATCTCCGCTCATGGTTATGGCGAGGCAAAGATGCACCACAACTCCATTCAAGTCGGCACAGTCCTTGCAGCGTTGCAGGTCTAGCAGATTGCATTTATCCAAGTCAAAACGTCCCTACATTCGTCAACTCCGCTAAACAGGCTCCTGATGCTGTTCTCATCATGCGTTCCTTTCAGACCTTTCAGCAAACTATGCGAGAGGCAGGACGACGCCCGCTTCCTTATCTCCATTGGTTGTGCAGCATCGGCAGCAGTCGCTAGAAGAACATCCGAAGCCTTCAAAACCGGCAGAGCTCAAAGTGTGTGCACTTACCTTTGCACAATCCAGCGTAGACAGGACACTTAAGTAGACACACAACAAGTCCACATGCTCCTTGCTTTTGTCTCTCTTGTTAACCAGAGTGGTCAAATGCTGCACCAGGGCTTCACTATCGCCTTTGCCAAGTACAACGTTGCCTTCTCCCAGGGGTGATAGGAGAGCTAGAAGGCTACCGATTGCAGCTGTCTGGTGCAGGATTTTACGACTGGGCGAAAGACGACGCTGTGCGTGGAGGTAGTGGGGCAGTCGGAATATCAGGAAGTCCAAAAGACCTCTGCTTACGTCCTCTCCTGCTTTCACTAACAGCTTGTCATTTGAGCAGTACAGCAGGACGACCGAAAGGGTCTCATTCACCGACAACACCGATTTGTCCGGCACATCGGTGCAAAGCATTGCTACACCTTCCTCTTCCAGTGCTTTGACAAGCGCACCAGCTAAAAGCACAAAATCTCACATGGGAGCAGACAATGACAAACTGCATTTGTCCGCAAGTAGCCTGCAGACATCCATCGCCTCTGCTTTTGCCTCCCTACTTGTTGGAAGACGCATCACCTTGCACAGCTTCTCGGTGAAGCAGCTGTTCTCAATGCAAGAGACGATGAAATGGGCGGAATTGGTGAGGTGAAATTTAACACCGCGTAAAACAAGCCCGTGAATATCGCTATTTGTGACTTCGAGAAGGCAGCCTAGCAAGTGACATAGAAAGGCTGAAAAATACCAAGTTGGGAGAAGAGGGACTGCACGTCAGTCTGGTAAAGAAGGCTGTCTGTTGTAGAATGGGGTAGCAGTGGCTTTGAGCAAATATGGAGTATTTTTAGCAAAATTGGTTGAAAAGTATGCACTTCTGTCCGAATAAGTGCTAGAGTCTTGGCGACTGAGTTGAGGTCTGGTAGACACTACTCGAAATATTAAACAGGGATAGGATTCTGCCTACCAGTCCAGAGCGTCGTTTCGTAAAAAATCGATTCAATGCTTTTTAGTCTACCAAACAGATGCTGAAACTATAGCGCCAAATTGCATGCGAGAAGCAAAAACACGACTCAAAACCTGTTGCTTGACATAACTGACGTGTGTAGAGTGCAGGTTCATCAACACTCAGGACCATGTGTAAATTAATACTTTAAAGTTAACAAATAAGGTTAGTAACTTTAACGGATGCTTTAGCAATGCAAACTAAAAGTAAATAGGACAGGCAAAAAAATTATTCTGGAACGCAAAATTAACCATTTTAATCAAAAAATTTTTGCAAAAAATGCTGATCCGGTAAGTCGTAGAAACGTAAGTTGTCAGCAGGAACTGAATAAGTAAATACCAAAACTGGACCATAAGTAAGAAAACTAAGTCCCAAGATGCTACATTGACTTCAAACAAAACATTCATTAAATAAATCCCCTATATTTCAAAATGTGCAGGAAGAAAAATACTTATCCTTCAACCTCTTCAATAGATACAAAAATAATAAAAAAATCCTTACCTGCTTTTAGGTGCTACTAGTATTTGCGTTTTTTCCAAGTTCGTCTCATTTATGTTCATATGTTATATAATTGCTGACCTTGACTTTCGAACTGCGTGCGAGGGAGCTACCATTCTGTCCTCTGATAACCGTCAGTTATTACAGTTTTCGTCTTCACTATTTTTCATTTAAAACATGTCCTCTGCGAACTGTGAGTTTGAAAGACTGCCTCGGATATATGAGCCAAAGGTCTACATCCTGGAGCTCTATCCAAATGCAAAAGATTTCATTTTCCACGGAAAAGTGACCATTAGCATGTCCCTTACGCTACCCACAAACTCAATTATTCTCAACGCCAAGAAGCTTGATATACTTTCTGCGAAAGTTAGGCATTCGGCATTAAAGTCCGAACTGATAGGTAGTCCCTTTTAACCCCATTTTCCTATGCGCTTGTCTTTTTCACTAGCTCCAACGAAGTCAATAGTGTATGATGAGAAACAGGAGAGGGTGACAATAAACTTTGACTCCAAGCTGGGGGTAATGTTTTGCTGGTATACGCTACTTGCACATTAATGGCGATTTAGGTAGGAGATGCTGATTTGTGCCTCGAGTACAAAGGCGTAATAGCCGACGACATGCATGGATTTTATCGCAGCACCTACAGGGACGTCAGTGGTGAAGAACGCATTATTCTCTCTACTCAGTTTGAGGTAATGTCCGTGTTGTATTACACTTCACAAAGTGGGAGGCAGCGTGGCTTTGAACTTGGTGAGAAGATTCTTAGTTCACATTGATGTTGTGGTCGTCGCTCTGAAGAGCGATATTCTCCATTAAAGCGGTTCTTAGACTGTCCTCTAGTGTGCTCTCGTGATCAGCTTAGCTTAGTTGTGACTTTTCGCATATTCAGACATGTGTGGGCGACTTTAAGCGTTTGGACTGGCGTTGGTCCTGTACAACCGAGTTTACAGCTATGGCCATGAACACTGCAATTAGGTTATCTGCAAGACCGCAACAAGCGTCACTCGTTCGACGCACTCTTATCGTTGACACAGAGTAAGTGGCATGAGGGGGCTCTTGGTCTCCAGCGAAGGTTGTTGCACCATCCATTTTGCATCTTCCCTACCATTGATTGTTGCGCGTCATCTTTCATGCTTGCATTTAATCGAGTTAGAGTTGACTGAATTACAGAGGGTCGTTGGCAATGCTGCACATTATTGGCGGTGAATTTTTTGCTCTTATTAGCGAGGTGTACTTCTTGTTTGTCTATGAGGCATGTGGATGGCCTTTCCATCTTGGTGTGATGTTGGAGTCGTGCACTATTTGTCCTCTGAATCTTCAGTTTACTGCCTTTTCAGTGATCTCAGGGGGGACGAAGCACTCCACTTTCATGGTTCGGGTGGCAGTGTTCTCCTTTTTATCGTGTCAGTGGTTGTGATATGCTTGGTAAACAGTTGGTCTATTTGTCAACTTCCTCCCAACGGGCATCGTGCGATATCTTGCTATCGTTATTCTTGTTATTATTAATGGATGGACGTGGGAGGTGAGGTCTTATCACAGTGGGAGAGTTTGGAGGTAATGCCTCACTGATTCGACGTAGTAAGTATTCCTTCGGGTGCTCTCAGACCTATTACTCGGAAGGCGAATTCACTAGGAGAGTGTCGAAGGCTTGAAAGGTTATAGCAGCGGAGTTGTATTTTGGGGACTGGGTCAAGACAAACTTGGTAATATGTCCTGTGTCAACTTTCCTTTTCAGGCTACGTACGCCCGTCGTGCCTTTCCTTGTTTCGATGAACCTGACAGAAAGGCCAAGTTCCGTATTTCGATGGTCATTCCCGACCACCTGACCGCGTTGTCTTGCATGGTAGGTTGTCTTCCCTTCTAAATGTTGCATGTCCCTTCCCAACAGAATGGCACAATCGGTTCATGAGGGATTTATTTATGAAGACCTCGTTGTGGTTGTTGGCGCCACTTTGTACCTCTGTATCTCTTTTATGGCTGGATGAACCACGATGCTAGACTGTGCTTGTTGCACTGGCCCTTTGTTCAGGATGTTTGGATTAGAGGAGGGTAAGGAGCGGACGTCTGATGTGCTGAGTCAAGTCATTTGTAAACGGGGGCTGCGCAACACAACGGTAGGATTGGTGTGGTCAGGAGAGTGGGTAGCGTTTTCTCTGTGGACTTTCTCTTTTTGATTTCAAGGTCTTCCTCAGCGCTTCTCGGGCTGTCCGTAGCTGCATGCTCAGCGACTGGCACTGCAGCATCACTCACAGTGGCTGTCAGTGGTTATGGTTGAAGCGGTCCACCCTTGGGAGAACCACGATTGTAGTATAATGATGTGGTCGCTGCCATTTTTGGGCATTTTCCTCTTCAATTGAAGCCTTGGACTAATCGTTTAGTCATTGCTTCCTAATGATGCGTAAGAGCTGTCTTCACTTGTAGCATTTGACATGACTGAGAGTCATGGCCCCGTGACTTTTTTGAGATGCGAGTAACAAGGCGAGGTTGCGTTGGTCTTCTTTAGCCTGAAGTGTCTCGGAAGCCAGTTGAATCCTGTGAACTGGAGAAGTATGGCCTGCCAACGGCCACGTCACATCCCTACGTGAGAGTAGTCTTTGATGAGACGCCACGCATGTCTACGTACATCGTGGCCTTCATAGTTGGAGGGTTCGACTACACGGAGGCGCAGGGTGTGAATGGTGTGCGAATTCGGGTCTACACGCCTCCCAACCGCTCCCATTTGGGCGCACACGCCCTGAAGATGGCGAGAAGTGCGTTGTCATTCTTCACGGAGGTGTTTGGAACGGGCTACCCTCTGCCAAAGTTGGACTTAGTTGCTATTCCGGACTTCGCGATGGGAGCGATGGAGAATTGGGGACTGTTGACCTATCGGTGCGTCTTCCTTTTCACTTGTCCGCTTCATTGATGACATGAGCAGTGGCAATGGGTCTCTCTACCTCCCTTCCTAAGGGCAACCTGTGAGCATAGTCAAGCACTTTGTCCTTGCGTCTGCTGCTTCCTGGAGGGCCTCGATGTAGAACTGTGGTTTGGGTTATGGTTGTTGGGAGTTGGTGGGGTTTAAAGTGTGCTTTACGTGTTTGCCCATACACAGGTGCTACCCCTGCTTGGTGAAGTTAGGATGGTTCACTTAAGGTTGGTTTGCCAGCAGAGTTGTTGTTATTGGGGTGCCTGAGGCAGCCATGCAAACACAATGAGGGATGGCGTTAAGGAAGGAGGCTGAGGAGGTCTATGCATGACCATGTTAGGGTCTATTTGTCTACTTAGATGTCGGTGTGAGTGGCAATTCACCGAAGGGTTTGTAGGGTTGGGCAGGATTGCATGTTTGGCAACCCATGCCATTGAGGTGGTGGTAGGACTGGCGAAAGCCGCATGATTAGGCATTTTGCGGTTCCTCTGCATCTGCGCGGGTCCAAATGAGTAGCAGAAAAAGTGGCATCTTGCTTCCACAGTGACCTGCTCACCCGGAGGCGTCATCGCTACCACATCACCTTGTTAATGGTTTTAAAAGTGGTTGGCTTTTCCTATGGACAGGGAGGCGAGCCTGTTGGTGGACGAGACGGAGTCGCCGCTGATATCCAAACGTAACGTGGCGTTGACTGTGGCCCATGAAGTCGCTCACATGTGGTTTGGCAACCTGGTTACCATGGAGTGGTGGACTCACCTTTGGCTGAATGAGGGCTTTGCTTCGTGGATTGAGTATCTGGCGGTGGATCACTGTTTTCCAGAGTACGATATCTGGGTAAGTGAGTTGTTTCTCTCCCCACTACACTTCCCTCTTGGCAGCATCGTATTCTCTGAACTTCTCATATTACTTGTAATTTGCTGTAACTCAACTTGGTTAACTGCTTAGATGAGATGGACAGATAGATGAATGGGTTGTTGGGGTGCGTGTAAATTGTTCATCGAATGGATAGTCTTCGGAATTTTTGCTATGCACTAAAGTCTTCTGTTTTTTGGGTCATTGGCTTACCCTACTCATTCAAGATATAAGTAGCTTGACATCGACTACTTTTGGGTAAAGTAGCAATTTTAAGATTGATGCTCGCACAATCAGGCGTGTTCTGCCCTGTCATTGTTCATCCACCTTAATTATAACTGCCGTTCGCAGTGTATTCTTGCCATCCCACTTTTCCCCACTATTTGAATCGCTCTTTAAGTGATATGATCCTTTTCTAGACCGTCTTTCTCACTGAAAATGTGTCCACTGCCATGGCAACAGATGCACTGAAGACCAGTCATCCAATAGAGGTGAGTCTGTCGTGCCGATTCAATTATTGCCTATTGGCTATGCTAAATCCTCGCAACTCCATGTATTGTCCTCGATAGGTTGAGGTTCATTCTCCTGACGAGGTGGATGAGATATTCGACGCTGTCTCCTATCAAAAGGGCTCCTCCATCATTCGCATGCTTAATGACTACCTGGGACCGGAGGTAAGTGCCACTAAAACCGGCATACAAGTATCGCTAAATATCTTTAGAGGTTCACGAAAGGCCTTCAACTCTACATCCAACGTCACAAATATGGCAACACGACGACAGACGACTTGTGGAATGCACTGTCGGAGGTTTGTGAGGAAGACGTGGGCAGTATAATGTCCACGTGGACACGACAAGTGGGTTTCCCCGTCTTGACTGTGCACAAGGTCTCGGACACCGCGGAAGACGGGCTCGTCATTTCCATCCGGCAGGATCGTTTCCTCGCCGAAGGCGGCTGCAACGGTAATGACGGTGATACGAAAACACCGCGCACCCATGTCGGTTGAGCATGCCTTTGTTCCTTGGTTTAGATGATACATCTGCGTGGTATGTGCCGGTGACGATTTGTGAGGCTGCGGATTCGACCAAGATAGTGAAGCGTGTGTTGGTTCCACCGTCAGCGCGGACACAGGCGTTCAACGTCCACTTGCCTGGTGGCTCGCAGATTCGGCTGAATCCGGGTGCTGTAGGCTTCTATCGTGTGCAGTACGAGGGTTGCTTGATGGCGCCGATATTGGAGGCGTTGGGCGAAAGGCGGTTGGAGCATCGTGATCGACTCTGTGTGTTGGGGGATGCCTTTGCTTTGGTGGGTTGCCACTTGAACTGTCCACTTGGTGGTAGTGCCGTAAGTAAGAGGAGGTTACATGGGGCTTCGTGTCATGCCTGAGGATCATCTTAGCATCTGTGCAGTCAGTTTCTACTTGTTGGCGTGCTTTACTTCGTGTGGTTGGTACACACTCAGCTCAGGTGTTGTGCTTACTCTTACTGCCGTCCACGTGGGATTGATTGCATGTCTGCCTTCCCTGTCTGCTTTACCCACCAACTAGGCACGCGCCGGTCGTTCGCGAATGACCTCCGCGCTGACGATGGCTTCGGGATTGCACTGTGAGAGTGATTACATCGTTTGGCGTGAGCTGCATGGCCAGTTGGGCAGTCTGCGTAGCCTCCTGCAGGAGAGATGTGCGTCTTCTCATGACGGGGCTGGTGCGGAGGTTGCCACACCCTTTGAGGAGGCTCTGAACACCTTCATTATCCATCTGGCTGAGCCGTCCTTGAAGCGTTTGGGTAGGTTGAGCAAAGTCCCCGTCGTCAGCCGAGTGGTGGAAGTTCTCTGGTTGCCTCCTTGTAAACCTAGTTAAGCTGTTTGTGGGAGGAGTTGTCGCATATTTGTGACTGCTGATCCAGGTTAGATAGTCAGGGTGCTGATGCTGTCCATGTTTGAGCTTCATTTCATTGGCTGGAGGTTAGGTTAATTCGGTGAAGTGTTGAAACGCCCCAGGAGCTAGCCAGCATGGAAGGTGAATCTGTGCATGGATTGGTTGGAGGTGTGCGTTTATTCTGCTTGATTTGAAGGTTGGGAGGCAGGCGAGAAGGAGTCCAGCAACGACACCCTACTGCGGCCCCTCCTCATTGCGATGCTGGGCGCCGCGGGTTCACCGGAGGTGGTGGAGAAGGCGAGGGTTCTCTTCGATCGACACTACAAGGCGGTGATGTCCTGCGACAAGGGCGATGCTGAGGGCAAAAGTGGTGTGACGGTTGGTGAGGACCTGATTCCAGCGGATCTGCGCGTTGCCGTCTACTCCACATGCATGCGACATGGTGGAGGTGATGTCTACGAGCGTCTGCTGAACGTGAGTGGATTGAGGTGATCTGGTGATGGCAATAGTAACTGTCACATTGACGGACTGTCGTGTCTTCAGTTGGACGCTTCAACACTTTCGTGTAGTGAAACCTTAGCGTAGGCAGACGGAAGTTGCTTTTCCTCTCCACCAGCTTTGATTATGCATTCTTGTTCGCGCAGCCTACTTATGGATTCATTTAAGTAGCAGTGGCGATGCATTTTGTGATAGTTGCATGAACGAGTGGCAATGCACGACGAGCGGGTCCGCATTCTTCAATGCGTGGGCTGCACGGCTCAACCGGCAATGGCGAAGCGCGTGATTGGACTGACCTTCTCTGACTTTGTGCGCAAGCAGGACCGATTGTTTCCCCTCATGTCCCTATCCTCGGCCTCTGCCGTTGGTCGACGTGCTGTGTGGAGGAGATTCAAAATCGTTTTGATACACTGACAGAGGATCTCGCTGTGACCAGTATCGTGTCCCGTGTTGTCTCGGTGGGTGATACCGGCTTGGATATCGCTCTTAGCAGTAAATGATGTGATGTGTGTAGGATGTTATTGCTTTTCTATCCCACTCCTGTAGAATTGTCATGCTGCGAATGGATATTTGCTTTAGGCTGTCTCCTACTTAATTTTCATTTCAGTAGGTAGTACAAATCATCATGAAGTCTGTCGATCTGCTCCATTGTCTATAATGTTTTACCTGTTTGGAGCTCGTGCTCTACTCTATTCACAAATTCTTATGGTCTGCTTTTGTTTCAGGTGTGCTGCAAAGGCTTTTGCACTAGGGCCGATTACGAGGAAGTTGAAGTGTGTCTGCTTTTTTCCTCACATGCTCAAGTTTTTGGTTTCCGAACTAATCTTTGCTGCCTTTGTCTTTAGGCCTTTTTTAAGGAACATCCTGTTCAGTATGTGCGTGCGGTTCAGCAGTCTCTGGAGTCGATATCTGCGAACAATAGGTTCATGGATTGGGAGGAAGACAGTGTGTCGGAATTCCTCGTACAGTTCTCATTGAACCTTGGTTGCGGACGCTAAGTGGATTTTGCCGTAATTATGTGTTTCCCTTTTTTTATTGAGGCAAAATAAACTATTGTGTACTTGGCTGCTTGAATGAGTTTTTGCTGGCGCCATTGAACTTCGGTCCAGTTTCTACTTACAGTCATTTAGGTAGCGTTCCCAAGGCACCTCCAACTTCGACAAATAGTTTCTGACAGATCGTTCATTTTAGTGTGGACAATCCTAAATTGTCAACATGACATTTAACGGCCCTTGCTTCCTTCTTTCAAAACATTCAGTTGCCTTAAATGACAGTTACTATTTAATATTCCGGTCAAGAAAGCCATACAGAAGTAGCTAAGAGAACTCCGTTTGATTAGGGTGTGTACACACTCTGGGCTCTTAAATGTCGTAATAGTGCAAAAGACTCACCTTCACGTATAATTCAGCTTCCCGACAGGTGTCATATTCAATCGCCGCCTTTATAATAGCCAGTTTCTTCCTCGTCACCTCTTCGGCCCTTATCTGCGAAGTCCGCGTGGTCTTTTCCAACCTCTCTCGATCCTCGATAATTGGGTTGACTCCACACCTTCTAAGGTCTACTTGAATCTGTTTGACTATTTCGTCCTCCTAGAAGAGGAACGAAAGTGTCACTGGTTATTGACCTACCATCGTATTGGGAAAGTTTTCAATGTCTGCCATGGTGACTTGGTCATCAACATCGAGGTGGAAGTCCTTGCCGAAGTCCAAAACACGTAGCAGAAGGTAGATGAGTAGGCTGAGGTCTTGAAACTTCATGAGAGGGCTCCACTCTTGGGTGGGTGGGGCATGTTTTCGGCCTGGCAAAAAGTAAGTAGTGTTCCATTATGAGCATGGAAGGAGAACGTTAGAGATCTACTGATTTCATTTAAGTAGCAGGGCCTCGAGTTAGGGGATAGCACACTCATCCTAGGTCCACCTCGTCACCTATCCCATGTTCGCCGACAAAACCATCAATTTATGGGCTCAAGTCTATGAGTTGTTCTTTCGGACTGTCAGCTTTTTTATCAACTCATTTATTACTCATTGGTTAGTTCCATATTATGCCTCTTTGACGCTAGTTAAGTCGAGTTTTTTTGTTGACTTTCTTTACTTAAATAGGCGCATCTCTTAAAATTTAGCCGTCTTTTGTTGAGATATTGTTGGCATTCAGTGTTGTAATTTGTTTCGCTAAATCCCCTTCTCTATGGCGTCTTTTATGCACTCAGCCATAAATTACTCTCCTTATTTATCAAATACGCACGTCTTTGGCTTCCTTTTGGAAGTGTTCCCTAGTTAGGTAGTCTCGCCATTTGTAAAATGTCTAGTAGCTCAACTCCTATGCGAAGGGAAATAACAATGAATTGTGCTAAACAATGGATTGAAATTTTACAAACCGGAAACTGTAGAATTTTCATTGCACCTTCTTAGTTTAGCCTACTTCATGAGTCCAGTGCTCGGCTTATAGTCAATAGACAGGTTGAAGACACTTGGAATGAAAAAAGAGAACTCTAGGAGGCGAGAGGTGACTTAGCAAAGACTTTATGATGGAACCTAGGAAATCCGACAAAAAATAGCAGAAGTTTTTTATTGTTATTAACCGAACACACAGGATCACCCGTCAAAATACACAAAAAATAATTCAAATTATCTTCCTCTGCCTCTTGTTAAGAGGCGTCCATTCATCAATTTGGCCCTGAGCTGGAAGACTCAGATGGGAGAGACTAGCACTTGTAATAATTTTAAACCTTACATGAGGGGCTTAAAATGGCTTAAGAGGACAGATACTTTATTAGTATCGGCGAAGTTTTCTGGGAATTCACTAATTATTTGTTCTATCTTTGGAAAAATTCTCTAACCTAATTGACTACCCGCGCATCTTCGATTCATCGGTTCTCGAAACTCGATAAGCTGATTGGCTAGAGGCGAAAGTCGATGAATTACAAATGTCTTTAAAAGTTTAGTCAAATCGGCAAGAAACATAGTGTTTTCTATTCAAAATCATGGGTGTTAATTTCTCTCGCATTTTAAAAAGGGCAGCCAATGGGTTTATTACTTTTATTTCTCAAAATTTTTTCTGTGGACGCAAATGTGCCCATTGGCTTTGAATTGGGCCGTCGCTTTTCTGCGCTACAATCAAGTCCAGAAATGCATATAATTGTTTTTCCCCACAGACTTTTCAATAAGATGAGCAACTTGTGTTAAAGAGGAGGATTTCATTCCCTACTTTACCTCTGAAGGCATTGCTATGCATTCAAGTTCACATTTGGCATTTAAAAATGGACAAAAAAAGTAAGGATTGTGTTGAGGATTAGTTTTCGTGCACCTGAAGTTAAATTCTGTCGTGTTCCTAATCAGGTGGATTAGGAGGCGAAGTCTCACGGCTAAGTGGTTGAGAAGTCCTACAGACAACTGCAGGGGCGAGTATTCTCGCATCATTTAAAGGAAGAAACTGTGTGCTTTACTGTGTTCTCTTCATTAGCTAATCACGCAGCTTCGATTGACTGGTTCTCTAAACGTGGAAATCTGATTAACTGCAGGTGAATATTGATGTCACTTAATTAGCCAATCACATTGGCAGGAGACGCACAGCTTCTCATTCAGAGATGCATGCATAAACCTTTATTTTCTCGTTGAAGAAGACTAATACTGAGTCAGCTACTCTTCGGTTTATGTTGCTTTTTCCGCGGGAGTGTAAATTCGCCTCGTAGCCTTGAATAAGGCTATTGCAACTTGCGGCTCATTTTGTTCATAGAGTTGCAAATATTTTGGCTTTTTCTCAATTGATATAGTGAGGGGAGCGAGTGATACGGAGAGGAGGAATATTAGCTCTTACTTCACTTCTGCGAAGATGGCAGTGAAATCGGGTTCATTAATGACCCTTTGTGAATGAATTAACGAGAAAGGATTCTTTACAGGGTAGGGTTTATGCATATGAGGCCAGATCGTGTCGGATTCCCATTATAAGTGAAGGAAAGGCGGAGCCTTCAATGGAGACGCCATAAAACATCAACATGTATAATTACGCTGAGGGATACGGTATGCGTTTACGTGACCGCAGATTGACTACCAAGTCTCAGGCTGGCTTCGGTGCTGTGTAGCGGACCTGCATTTTCTCTGTACCCATTACAGAAGCTTCTACAAACTCACGAGTTTCAGGCCGGTCCCTCAAGAGTCCAACCAGGACAGTCTTTTAGTGGATGTAGTTCCCACCTCCAAACCAACCGCAAAGCCGTGTGATACCGTCGTGAAGAAGGAGTTTCCCAAATTCCCATAGGTCTCATCGAGTCTCTTCAGACTTTCCTCTTTGTGCTAACCATTATAGCTGCAGTTGCGAGCGAAAGGCGAAGTTGGTTTCCCCCCGGCAGCGATCCTTCCCTCATTCATGCCCTTATCCACGCAATCACATAACTGTCACATTCGAGGTAGCAATGGGTGTGAGCGATTGGTTGCTTATTTGTTCATCGGTGGAACCTTCGAGGAGATTGTTGGAAGTCGGAGTGAAGAAATGGTTGCTGTGAGGAGGGACTGTGAATGACCGCCTTTGAGGCGTTCACGCCACTAACAGGGAGATGGACGTTCCCACAACCAATTGGGGCAAAGCAAAAGCCTCATTTTGACGCCAACGTCCATTGTTCCCTTGATAGACTGATGTTCTCGAATTTGATGGACCAAAAGTCTACATTGTGCCTTCGCAGACCCTGAGTCTGTCCTCGCTTTCAAGCCTTCCAGAGAGGAATAGGGAGGCATCTGGGGGGAAGGAGAAGGGAAAGCGAGAGGAGGTAAACCACTTGCCTTCTAATGGCCTTTGGAGGATGCATTAAAGAGGGTACTTTTGTTTCTTCTGGGTGTACACCCATTATGACAAGATCTATAATTAGACAATCAAGGTGCTCCACCTCCATCCTCCCCTGCCTTCGCACCCCAACCGCCCTTCCTGCCAGTGTTGGCTTCCTTTCCTCCTCCTCCTCCTCCTCCTCCTTTATTTATTGCTATCTTTTTGGGCACAGTTATGACAAAAAGTAGGCAATAGAGGCTTATTTTAATGCTCTCAATTTAAGATGGCCGATTGACTAGGCAATAGACTCGTATTCCTGTCTAGAAAAGGCGTTAAATTTTAGTAAAAGAAGAAGCTTTAGCTTAAGCTTAGGAACAAAGAGGCGTTTGAGATTTCCTAACAGAGCTTCAAGGCAAGGCACACATAGTGTTTGCAGAGGAGTTGCCTTAGAGAAGCTAAGGAGTTAACCAAGAGGTCCATAGATCCATACCTGCATTCGACAGAATCCTGCTAGGTATCAAGGCAAATACCAAACAAACTGGAGGCTTATAGTCTTCCAAAGTACAAAAGTTGTTGTCATGTGTTTTTGTCACCACAAAGATTTACCTAATATGCAACACTTCGACCCACCCCTCAACAATTAAATCAGCTTTTTGTGGAAGGGCCTCCAGAAGTCCACCTCTTTTTTTACGACCCACCGCTAGACATTGCAACAGGCAGTACAGAGACTGGGTGATGGAAAGTGGCGACCTTAAGCCGGACAAGATAGTAGAAGTAGATTGCACCTTATGCAATATTCTCTCTAAAGCATAATCCTCGTATGAACATTTTGTGCCATTATAAACGACTGGCCTTTTCAATTTTCCACGAAGGCGCTGTCAAAGCAGGGACATCAAATTCACTTGGTAAACAAAGCAAACACCACGAAGGTGAAGATGACTGGAATCTACCATTGCTGCCACTGTCAAAGTAGTATCAGTGGGTACGTCTTAAAACCACGAGATTTCCTTCCTCCCATTAGCTACACCACCTTGAATTATTACCGTCGTGTTCGATGCCATCAACGCAAATGTCGTAACAGCAAAACGATCGCATTCGACTGATTGGCGTGGATTCAATTACCAGAGTGAAGCACAAGCTCTTATAAGCTACCTTTCCTCCGTCTTACGGTCCTGCGAAAATGCCTCAGAGGCCGACATTTCAGAGCTTATAAACATGTGAAGTAAAATATTGAATGAATGTCCAGAGGTACCACCACAGTGTAGAAATGTGGGGCCCAAAAGTTTGATTATACAGTGGACTTACCAGATTAAACTGCACTGATTCGCCACTTGCCGCCGGGAGGGTGGTCTCCATGGGGAAGAAGCACTGTCCACCTTGCAGTGGAGTCGCTGTCGTCGCCATCATCGATGACATCATCTCCTGTTGTTGCTGCTGAAACGCGGCCTCGGTGAAGGACTCGGAGTACTATTCTGTTGTTGGTGGTGGATAGCTCAACAGTCCAGCTTCTGGAGGGTCCCCTTGTACCCAGCTTTTTGATGCAACGTAGGTAAACTTATGAAGATTCTGAATAACTAAAATGCTCACTTAAAATTCGCCTTTTTACCACACAACACATGAACAGACACTGCGGGTTTAGTAATACTTCAATCAAAGCAAGTGTATTTGATAGTTTGCTGCCTATTTATTCGTTGACTACATCCATGGATATGCTACTCATTTCAACGATTAGTAGCACCCAGTCTCACTATTGGTTTGGGATCTCGAAAGTTTTGGGGTCAGTTGTCACATTTCGCATCCAGATTAAGGTCTCCAATGCAAGGTAAGCAGTTTCTCCTCCAACTATCAATTTTCTTCCTACCCTTTGATCAATGGTCGGTCTTCGGTGGTGTCAGTCGGAGCCAGAGCAATTCACGTGGGGATCGAGAATAAATGGTCGATTAACTATCAATTTCCAATGTCTAAAAAGCAGTAGAGCAGATTTTTCGTCCCATTTTTGGCATAACTTTGGCATGATTATCGGGTAGTTTTGCTAAAAGATTCACGTTCATGAACTCTTTTCCCTTGATTCCTAAAACCTTTGGTGTTAGGACGGACACCAGTTGTATGAGGTAACAAAATCCGTGAGAACAAGATGATAACAGATCCAGTAAGGATTTCAAATGCATAGGATGAGAACGTAGTAATCCACCTCTAGATCCTCGTTAAAATGCCGTAGACTTAAATCAAAGAGGAAAGATCTGACGACATCTGGGTAATGGTCACTGTCTATTGCGCTCACGATGGATTTCTAATTATGGATTCCATAAAGGTGGCAAGCTCATGAACGCAGTTGCAGTCATGGCATAACGGGAGGGGAAGGCGAAGACTGGGAGGAATTAGAAGGCTCTACAATGCTGGTCGAGCTTATTTGAGCACCTCAGCTTTACCGTCTGTCTTGATGGACAGTCTGACCACCATCTTAGATGCCCTACTTCTGTTAGCCAACTGCTTTGCTGTTCTCAGTGCTTTGAAGTAACACGAAGCGCACTTTCCACAGCCACTGAGGTCAGTTACGCAAATTATCAGATGAATGTGCCTTACTTATTCAACCCTTTTAAAAAGACAACTAGATGGTTGTGACAGAACCGTTGAGAGGGCACACAACCTCTTACAACAGACTGCATCTGAGTTAGCATAAACGCAGTGAGAGCGATGAAAGGTGTTCGCAGAGAGAGATAGGAGCTACAGAATTTGCCTCCACAGTATCCTTCCCCCCATGAGGCTTGAATGCCTCCCCAACTTGAGTAGGACAAAAAGGCTTAAAGACAATGCCCCTCAGACCTTTAGGCACTGCGACTTTTATCCGTGTCTTCCCAAGCGACTCTGCGAGGTGTTGGCTGAGAATGGTGGTTCTGGTTACCCAAGCAACTCAGCCTCGGTGATTCTTGGCTTGACAAAGGCTCAGTCATGTGAATCAATCTCTTCGACAGAATCGTCATGCTATCAAGCCCTCTCGTGTTCACCCTACAGTCCTCCACCTCCAGTTGTAAGCATGTGCATAATGTCTTGAGGTGGAATGCAGACAGTTGTGGATGCAAGACAATCATCAAACATGGACAAATAAATAGGCAGGCAAATGCGTGAATGAATGATTCTTTTGGGAGTTGGCATTGCGAATGGATAATGAAGAGGCGATGAGAATGATAGACAACTGCTTTGCTGCCTGTTTTTGTTCCCCTTAATTTTCTGCTTACTTACATGGAGACACATTGGCTTGGAGTGGGATGTGAAGAGGAGTGGAAATGCGGGTTAGGGAGGGAAATCGTTTTGTGCTGAACTGTACGGCTGTGAAAGGAGGGCGGGCCGACATGTCGAATGAAATGTTAGAGTGTACTACGGTGAGCTGCCTCTGGTAAGGTAAGTTGATGGATGGACAGCGCAGCAGAAATGCTTCGTTTTGTTCAGGAAGTTGTCCATCAGGCCATTCTCAGCCTTCATTGTTGTTGCTTGTTGAAGGGTCCATGGAAAGGAGGTGAATTATTAGTGATGAAAGCTTTCCAATGCGCTTGGCTCGGCGAAAAACACGCTGTAAGCGTTGTTACGACGGGAGGATGGGAGTAGTAGCCATAGGTAGAGGCACCAAGCAGGCAAATCTGCCTGTCTGACTCGAAATCTGTATCTTTGGCCATTCAATCATTGTAACTTTCATCAAAGTAGATAGTAGTAAGTCGTGAAGGGCAGGAAACTTTGCCAACTAAACTTGCTTATCTTCCATGGGCGATTTCACCGATTCCCCTAGAAAGGTGGATTTCGCCTTCACCGCTCTAATGATCGATTTACTTGTTTCCTTACCTAGTGAAGTGTAATTTACCCCATCATCCCTCTTTCATTCTTCTCTTCCACTCAAACAGGTATAAACTGGTAGGTAATTAATACAGGCTTCCATTTTACCTACATCACGATTGTCGCATCCTTTGATCTCTCACCGACGCCTCCAACAGCCTCATTAACAGGCTTCCCTTTATCTCCTCCATTCTTCCATCTCTACAAACGTGGCTGTTTAAAAAATAATTAGAATTTGGTGATTGTCCTGGCCTAGTTGAGCTGACATCTTCCTTCTCCCGTTTTGCGTAATTCTGCTTGCCCTGGTGACTCAGTCTTACCGCAGACATCACTTGAATGCTTCCAGGTGTATCCCACCCAAGAAAAGTCTTCAGCCTTGCCAACAGACGTTCACTCTTCCTCAAGATTTGTGGGTTTTTTTAGCTGGAATTGTAGGGGCCTTCTGCAGTAGAGAGGAAAACAGGCAGTGATGACTTTCAAGGCGCTGTATTTCCTGAAGAGTCGAGACACACCTTTTGAGATGTCTGTTGTTTGACCGTAGTTGGATGAGAAAGGACTGCCACGCATTCAGGACGCGACGGCATTGCCTTATATTCCCCAGCGAATCCACCTAGTCACAAGGAAAAAAGCTATCTGGGAAAAAGATTTTCCATCTCAGAATGAGAGGGAGGAAGAGAGTTTAAGGAGGAGATTCTGCCTCGTATTCCGCCCTCCCTTGATAGTTCATCCGGATGATTGGCATTACTGCCTCTGGACATTTGAAACTCATAACGTGGAGCAGAAGAAAATGCGGAGACAATGATGACTAGAATAGGATTTATTACCCTTTAACTCATAATCTCACGAAATGGATGGCGGTCTATTACACAGCCTCCCTTTTCCTCCAATCACTTAACCTTGAACAACTCCGATTAATGGTTAATAAGTAATACTTCAGGAAGTTCATGCTCTCACAAACGCGCTGATTTTCTTTTTAAGTTTAAGGCCATTCCGCATGGTTGGACCGATTTGGGAATACAATGGCGCCCTCACGTGGTACCCCTATACTGCGTTCTGGATGCTGTCACCAAGTGGTGAAAATGGCTGCAATCAGCAAAGCAGCCCTGTTTTCATAACATCCCAGACCACTGCAACTGATGGTTAATTAATAAGCCTTCAGAAAAGTCGTGAATTCACTTACAAGTCTGCCGGATTGACTAATTTCGCGCATGGATGTTCTAGTAATTTCTCTAAGATCAAGGTCAGTACCCGGAGGTCATAGAATTCGGAACCCTAACGCTCTCTTTATGTGGTGTTCCTATTGCGTGTGCTTCTTCCTTAATGAGACAGCTTTATCACCCTCGGCGTGGATGCACACAGTGTGGGGATTACAATCCCCTCCCCCACGAACATCTTCACCCATTTTAGAAGTGTGCGAACAATGTCGAATAAGCCGGATGCAAAAGTGGTTGCAAAGCGTGAGGACAGAACCGTTGACTAACTCCAGACACTTAAGGCAAATGACATTTGAAGGTCCTCCTCCGCAATTTGAGCATAGCAGAACTTTTTTTGTGCAAAAAATAATGTTTAGGTCGAATTTGCGCAGCTGGAACAGCGACTGGATGAGAGCTTCAATTTGCGATTAGACAATGCGTGGCTCAAACAATAGAACTCAAATCGTCCCATTGTTAGTGGCGACTTCGCCCACAATAGTTTGGTTGCCGCAAAACTAAATAAGGCAAAAAATCCTAAACAGTTGGGACATTCAAAGGGATTGCTTAGCAGTTTGGAGTGGTGGTTGTGTACGCATAGGGAAGAGGGTTCACTGGAGCTCTCATTTGCTTTCAGGCAGGTTGCAGTAGTGGCATGACAGCGGCCATTGGTGGGGTGAGTCAAACTCGGAGGAGGTGAAGAGCGGCTCTAGGTCAGCTTTGAGACCATTCTTGGGTAAAAATTTACTATGAATTGTGGCTGTCTCTCTAGCGCTATCTCCCAGGTCTACACATACTGGAGGAATTTTTGCTCAAGGGGTTCTTGGCCCTCTAAAATACTAAAATAAACCTCTGTCACATTTGGTAATGGTTATCCAAGCCCTAGACGTGAAGCAAAATTTAGCTAGGAACTAGTCCCGACCAAAAACGAAGGCGTTATTATAACAAACACCATGGTAGACGCTATAAAAGGGACAAAGACTCTGGAGAATAAATTGCATTTATTTGAAGCGGTATTTAATTGCAAGGCCTCCTCCCTCCCATCCCTACCAACAACCAGGTGGAATGGACATCAGACCACACCTTAAAGCCTACAATCCTTTCGTATTCTAGCCTATCGTGCTGCTTTGTTGGAGAGCGATTTGGATGGCGTTGATGGCTCTGATATAGTATGAGCAAGAGGAGTCGTTGAAAGTATCCTTAAAAAGACAAGCCATCTGTTGCATGGCCCACGAAGGCAATAACTCGCAGTCTGGCCAATCCCCTGCTTCTAGCCGCGCTTCCACCAATGGACAGTCGGTGGCGGCCAACACGTACGCACGGTTGGAGTTGGCCAGCGGGATTACTAGCTAGCTAGGTGGATAGGGTAAGTTGACAGGGCTAGAGAGATAGATGGAGTGAGTAGATGAATGAGTGAATGAGTGGGCGAGTGTATGCATGACTGGCTTGATTTAAAAAAAAAACAACAAATCAAGAGGAGTCCACCACCAAGAGAAAGCATTCCTTCTTCCAGAACGGAGGGCGATAAAATCGACCAACTGAATGTCTGGACGAAGGAGGCACTTCAAGACAGACGTCTAGACGTATGCTAAATGAGGTTGGAACACGAAAATTGCTCGACGCGCGCCATGGCAGATTCGGTGAAGGCTCGGTGGTGTAAGAATGGATCCACAAAAACCGCGAAAACTGAGATTGGAAGGGGTGGGAGGAGGAACAGAGACACCGCCGCCGTTAGTAGCATTGAAGAAGAAGACAGGTTTTAGTGGAATTGTCACTGCAGAAGGAGAGTCGAATCTGCGCCACACCTCGCCTCTGCAAATCTGTCCACCACCACCTGGACCAGTTGCGTTCCAAAGGTTCTCCCCACAGCTGCAGCTACAACAACCGGATTATAATGTCTCTCTTGTGAGTGGTTCCCTTCTTTTTTGCTTTCTTGCATTAACATAAAATAATGAAATTGGTGTAAGCATACGCACTCATGTAGACCTTATCGCGTGTGTAAAAACTCCTCCTCAACTCACCCCTGCGCTAGTCAAAAGCCCAACGTTTACAGGTCGCGCCATCTATTTAGAGGAGAGCCAGATATAGTGCCCTTTGACCCACTTCACTAGCCGGGTCGCCAGTAGTAGACCAACAGAGCATCTGGCTGCCATGCTTGGTGCAAATTAGGTCTTTGGTCTCGGAGTCCCCAGACTGGACCCTCACCACCATCACTGCCACGAATTTTTCACTTGTAGCCATCTTGCAGCTATGGCTACAAGAATTGAAATTAGTTGTGAATTCCATCTCTTTGGTGGGAAGATTTTTTGGTTTGAAAATCGCCCGATTTATTGTCTAGTGTTTCTTATGGCGTCGAAGTTATTTTTAACAATGATCTAATCGAGTCAGCAATCAAAAGACAATTATACTTTGTCACTTTTAACACACATTTTATGCACTGAAATACGCATTATCTCCAATCGCTTGTCAATCCTTGAACAAAGTTGCCTTAGAAAAAGGAATTGCCCCGAACGTTTCTTTACGCCACAATATTATTCTCCAAATAGGAAAAGATTGTCAGAATGTTGAATCACTTATAAACAATACCGAAGAGAAGAAAGAAATTAGGAAATACTTGAGCGTTTTAATGTGGATTTGTTTTGGTAAATTACAAAGCTTTTTAGTGAAAGTTAAGCGCAACTATCCAGGCACTGCGTGACTCTCGAATAAGCTCATTCGAGTTGAGGTATGAGAAGCAGACTGGACCGCCACCGAAGCGTAGAAATATGACTTTTGAATCACTGCTTAAAAACCTGTCACTATGCATAGTTGTTCACAGAGTTTGATAGCATCATGAGATTAATTTATTGCTAGGCTGTTAATCACCTCATTTGGGCTAGCAAGATATTATAAATTAATACAGAACTTTTGACACTTATATGTGACGCTGCCTACAAGCATCAAATTCTAAGCTTCGACACGGTCTAATTTCCGGGCACGAAGTGTTTTTAAGAGACAAGTGCGAGCAAAGTGCCCAAATTTACTACTACCACGATCAAAGGCAAATGGTTGACAAGTGGGTGTTCTTTTTAAAGATTCAAACGACCAAAGAGCGCACAGTGCACGTTAAAGCGCCTTCAACATCTTTTTAAATATTATACACTTTATTTTTACATATACACTTCTATATCAAATGAACAATTTTAATAATTTGGAAAAGAGGAAGAATAAATAATCTTTTAACTTTGCTTAAATGCGTGACCTTGCGAGATAAATTAAGCAAGTTTCATTTCGACTTCTCAGCTTGTGTCGTTCTTTTTACAGCATAAGGATTTGAGTTTCTTGCAGGCACCTTGACGTGATGAAGTGTGGTGAATTCAGGATTAGAAACGTTCAAAATGGAGAATTTGAATATCCACTCGCCTTATTTGGCGAAAAATTGCCACCACATCTTCCTCATTATAACACATTCCATAATGCCTACTGCTTTTAAATTATTGCTGCAAAATGGGTGGCTTTAAACAGTCTGATTAGCGAGGGTGATTTGATCTGCTATAGCGAAACAAAATTTCTAATTTCAAAGATCAGATAAAATGTGCATTAACATTAGAGAGCACAATTTACTAAATGTTTCTAAAAATAACAGTGTGTTCCATAAAACTCCACGCAGATGTTGTAGAATAGGCTACTTTTTTCGGAAAGAATGACTTTCCTGTTGAATGTGATAATTGTGGTGTAAATGGGTGTGCATTTAGTGCCTTTTGAGGAAGCAAATTAGCGAAAAAATCGCCATTAAATTCGTGAAATGGTAAAAGAAATTGTAATATCTTGCTACGTGGCTTTAGAAAGTGCACACCTTTGAAATTGAATAATTTGTTTCACATTAAAAATACTCAAAGGCACATCATTTTTGCACATTCGCAATGAAGTGATGGCTTTTTTGGAAAGGCATGCTTCCAAAAAGTGATTGTGGCTTTTGTTGAGATGCATTTTGCGGACACCATATCTTTGTTTTGGAGACAAGGTGAGATAACAACTTCCCCTAAGCTTTGCACTTATCCATAAGTAATGAATTTCCTGCAATAATTGCTCTGGTGCATTGCTCTGTCCCAACATTTACGCTCTGGAATGGAGAAGACGGGCTGTCCTGCCTGGCGGTGGGGCCTGTCCAGCTCCTAGGCTCCTTCACTCCCATCAGCCAGCACCAAAGTGGTAAATTTAAGCAAAGCATTGCGATTCCACCCAACATCCCAAACTCGGATGGATTATTGTTTCACTTGACTGCATCCTTACTGGTCGAAATGTTGTGGGCACACCCCTAGCTTGAAGCGACTCTTCTAATTTACAGCGTATAGAGGTGACCCATGCATTTTGCTTTTTAATTTATTTTTTCGAAAAAAGCGCATAAATTATACTAACAACTTGTGTAAAAATAAATATCTTAAGTATTTGTGGTTTTGCCTGACAAACTGCTCATTTTCACTTCTTCAAAATCTTGTAATTTTTCAGTAGTACAGACCTAGAGAAGGTAATGCTGCAGCAAAACAACCTGTATAATCCTTCTAGCGGAAAAAGTTTACGGGTATATAAAAAGACCCGCGCTTTTCAGCCAAGAAAATATAGTATAAATTGCTTCTGGCAGCGAGGTAGACATAATGATGCCCCAGGGACCACTTCAAAGGAAATGAACGCCCTATCTCTTTCGACCCCATAAAAATGCTGGGGACGCTTTTGCGATCTCTCCCCACCCATCCCGCCTCATTCCATCCCCTTTTCTCCACCATCTTCAAATTAAGACCTCTCGTCTCCTCGCTCCTGTCCTCTCCCATCTCTCCTCCCCAGGGTAAAGAAGATTCACACATTATTCGGGCAGCA
Organism: Taenia crassiceps; assembly: GCA_023375655.1. Lineage (NCBI taxonomy): Eukaryota > Metazoa > Platyhelminthes > Cestoda > Cyclophyllidea > Taeniidae > Taenia > Taenia crassiceps. The sequence goes on from JAKROA010000007.1 coordinate 920,590, forward strand.
GGCCACTGACAGCAAATTCTTCTGCTCCTCAGTCCAGACTTTTGTCTTTGTAGCTGGTATCAGGGACAGTTTTAAGGGCATTTGTGCCTTGCAAATTCTAGACCCAGACTGTAGATGGGGAGGCTTGAGGATACAGGGTTTGAGCCACCTGCCGCGGAGAATCTCAACCCCCCTGGAAAAAGTAATGATTGAGGAACAGAGAAGTAGCTTTCATTAAAGTGGATAGAAAAAGATTCGTTTTTTAAAAAAAGTTTGAGCGAAAAATACATACCAGGCTTTGCAGGTAATTTCCAAGGAGAAATAGACCATATTTGCAGTGATTTACATCGGAAAGGATTGCTAGACACCTTTGTCCCCACCCTCCCCCTTCCTTCAAAAAACCCAATTATTAGTAGGCTTTGTTAGAACGCCATAGCAACAAAAGAAAGCATTGCAACGAGAAGCTGGGACGAAGAATCAATGGCGCAGCTAAAGGGGCTCAAAAGTTGGCCCAGTTAGCCCAATCTCAGTGACCGTCATTTCTAGCTGGCCCACATGATAACCGTGGAGCAATTCCCGTTGTTGGTGTGCGCTCTTGTGTTAAGCGGACAGAAATCCGGAAGTAACCGCAATCACGGAGGCTTATCGTACATCCAGGTTGGGTGGAACGAAGGGAGTACATGTTTGAGGCTACTCCATGTTGATCTCTGATTGGCTCGACGTAGCCAATCGCAGTTAGGTGGCCTTGACGGATTTTATCACTTAAAAGCGAGTAAAAGGACAGAAATGGGTTTTTTAAATGCTCAGCTCCCAGTTTAGACCAATAAAATGGAACAATATTATTTAAATTTATCATTGAGATTTTTAGGAAGCTCAAAGATTTAATGTTTTTGGGTGTGAATTCTCAGAACGAAGCTTCGGAAAATAAACTGTTGCATTCAAAAAGCATCTACGGTGTTTTTTGTTTAAAAATTTATTCTAGCTACTCAGTTTGACAACTCTTGTCTAAAATGCAGGCTATTCTTTGCGTTTACTCTAAGAATCCCCACTTTAAAAAACAGTTATCGAGGTATCATGATGAGAGAGGGGCATAGGCTGCAGATTGATACTAGCAAAAGAAATTAGAAGATTCGCAAATTTTACAACTTTTTAATTAGTCTTATGGTTGGTTCTGCAGCTGGTTGCAATTCTTAAACTGCCCACGTCTCCAATACCAAGCGGGATACTGAAAATCATTTATCAAATCTTAGTTAACAGCATTGATACCGTGGTGCGGTGTTAGAAATTCTGTTCTCTGAGAAGGTGCACATTATTGCAAAGGTATAAGAATTGCCGTCTTTTTAACAAGTTCTGCCAGATTGACTAACTTGACTGGGCAACCCATTATGTTTCCTGTCGATCGTCCTAAAAATTGTTATTCTTATTGCTTTTTGACAAAATTAAACAAAAGTTGTACTAATTTCAATTTTTTAAATGTATGACTGGTGTTTCTGTAGAATTAAAGCTTGATACCACTAAATTCACTTACGTCGTGGTTCTGCGGCTTATCTAAGCAAAAATATTGCCTTTTCCCTCTACCGCCCCCTCCCAACTTCCAACCTCCATCGAGCTCATATCATATTTATGCCGAATGAGGTACTCGAGCAAGGTTGCTATAGGTACCACAAGATGGGTGAATAATGAATGGTTGGAAGAAGTGTCGACGCCCTATATTGGTCTCCCCGCCTAGGAAATCGGCAGATGGTATCCATAGGCACAAAATAAAGACACCAAAGTAGATAACTAAAAAACACCTCATCTTCTTGAAAGGAAAAAAAGTTTAACCTTTACGTGGTAGACCATTAAAAGTATATTTTAATAATTTTTGTGCTTGAAAGTTCAAAGTGTAAAGTGTAAAAGAACAAGAGTTTGCAATGAAATTCTTTAATTATTTGTCTACATCTCTTAAACACCCTTAAAGGAAGTTTAAAAGCATCGATCGCTTTTAAAAAACGACACTGTCTTTGGATTTCCTTCCTTTGTGTTAGATCTACGAAGGCATTTTTAGTTGAATAGCTATTGGAATGGCTTATAACAACGTTTGATTTGCACATCAGCATGAAGCCTGGCCTAAAAAACAAGTTTTTTTTCATGAGGTGAGAAGGATTTGGCTCAGTAAGATTTAAAGGACAGCTTTGGGAAAGCAAAAGTCTGGCTAAATGACAACTTACCTCAAACAAACGATGATTAGAGATTGTACGGGAAAAACTGGCGCCGATGAGACTTAGCTTTTACCATCCGTTTTAAACTTATATCCAATGTAATTAAAATAAACAGATGGGGTATCGGAATCTCACTGACTTCTAAGTAGACCTAGGCAAAATCCGTAAACCCGACAAGGCAAAAAACGTTAGCAATAAACAAATAAAAAAGAAAAATCTACCAATTTCAACGTGCTTGAGGTAGATTATCCTTTGAATCAAATACGGATACCTTGGATTGAACTAAAGAAAAAATCATCAAGAAGCTTTAAAACGAAGGAATGAAAAGCGATATTTTACTTAGCTGCGTAGTTTTTCCTTAAAAAATGTTAAAATTTAGTTTTAGTTTTATATCATCAATAAATGTTTTTATTTGAACCCTCGCAACTTCGCCAAATGTTTAGATAGAATTCATTTAAATTTTTCACCACCGCCCGTATTCTTAAATGCCTTTTATATGTTTAGGGGCCAGTTGACGAGTTCTAATGAATTTCCCGATTTTAACGAAGTTTATGGCCACAATTTAAAACCCAACTGAAGTAATTTTCGCTATGTAATACGAGCCAAAGCTTTTGCACAATCTTTTAAACGTCAAATTTTGCGTTTTATGAACAAAAAGTCATTCAGACAAATACATAGGATTGGAATACCCCAAATGATCGATTGAAGCGACAAATGATAAATTGTCTCTATATTTACCTATTTACTTCAAATACTTCTTGAGTTTAGTGATATATGTAATGTGTGCCCCTTAAAACGTGTTTAGTCTCTAAATATGTTCTTTACTTTAGCTCAACCACAGTTTTTCGGGTAGACAAAGTGGTGGATGAGCGAAGCTTTCCTGGCAAGAGAGGATTAATGGCCAACTTCTAACCAAAGCCTGCCTTAGAGATCTAGAGTTCAATTTTTGAGTAAACTATCAAGAAATTATCGAGTGTGGCTTCTAAAGGTTGGCTTGCGCTCCCGTTTTACCCTTTTTGGCCAAAAAATATTGGTTAAAACTCCTTAATTTGGGGCTAAGTTTCTAATGTTCTTAAAAGTAGACTAAGTCACCCCAACATTTGAATATTCCAATGTCGTTAGGGAGTTATGGCATGCCAAAACTGCGCAAAATGTGAGAGTTTGCTCATTTTTTATGTTCAACCCACAATTGACGCCCAACCTGCATAATGAAGGTGTGCCTAGAGGGGATTTGATTTTCCCACACAAGCCTTATAAAAAGAGGTTCTTTATCTCTGTGTGTTTGCGTAGTTGTAATAAGAAGTCATTAAAACGCCCATCAAATGAATGCTTGGTATTGGCCTACTTTAATTAGCTCAAGAGAGCAAATTTAAGAAGATTGCGTGGTGATGAGGATTTTTAAAGGCAGAATACTCTGCTTGGGCTATTTGCTACTTTAGGAAATGTGGAATGTAGAAGGTGCTTTAAAATAATAGGCAACTTGAAGGGTGACATATGCGCCAAGGTGAAAAATGGATGTCAAGGAGGTAGTCACAGCATTTTTGCCAGGCCCAGCACAGTGTGGTGAGAATGTGTGTTGGAGGGGATTATTTGTTCGTGTTCCGGAAGGACAAAAGATAAAGAATGCGAACCAATCCGCACCACCATTCTCTGTGTGGGTTGGCCAATTCGGAAATAACCATGCTGTCGTAAAAAACGTCCACTTCCGGGTAACAACAAATCCCATCGAGTGGAATATGAATATATTGGTAGATCCGTTTGAGGATAAAAGTGGGCAGTGGCTATTTAAATTAATGCGGAAGAGGTTTATTTGTACCCACCCCGCCTATTTGCCAAGTTATCACTGCATGAGCCACATTCCGTTTGATATTTATTAAACCACGGCATTGCTTTGGACTTACAAATTTGTAGGACATTTTATGGAGTTTTGTAACGTTATGATCTCTGTCCACGAAGCAATATCCAAATGTTCTTTATAAATCGCATCTAGAGTATTAAATAGAGAGCTTTATTGTGTTCGTGTACTTCTTAAAAGAATATATTTTTTTGTACTTATCAGTTAGATAGGAATATATTTAGATACAACATGGCCATTACCTTAAACGATTCTTAGGTCATTTTGCCAATTTATTGTCAATCGGTTAGTTTAGAGTAATCCCTAAGTCCTTTTTATATCTCTTCCTTGTGACACTAATAAGCTCAAACACTAACCCTCCTTTTTCTCATAATTTTGGCAGCGTCCAGATTGATGCACAAGCTACAATCATCTAAAATATCAAAAAGGAATGTAGAACAGTAAATCATTTTGCTACCCTCTAGGTGTGTGTATGTTGGTAAGGATTGTATGATTGTTCCATCCATACCCACATGCACGTCGCCTATCCACAGTAGCTGGAATCAGGGACGCAATGCTACTCATCTTTGCCAAATCAGGCGTCGTCAAGGCTGCACTTTGACACAGCATTCCCACTGTCATGAAAATGGAATCAAGAGAAACGATTTGACTAGCCAGCCTCTTCCTCTTTCCCCTAGATGGATATACCAATGCACCACTACACACTACAATTGTTTCGATACAAAATGTCAAAGTCAATCACCGCTAAATAAGTTTAGGTTTATGTGATCGGGTGCACCTAAACTTTTACCGCGTTGCTAAGGTGCACCGTGACGGGAAAGAATTAATCATATCGGTAGGGATATAAAGTCGTTAGAAAAGTACGGATGAAAAAGAATAGCCTAAAAATTATTTATTAAGCCACACTGTACTTTACTGACCTAAAGTCATTTGAGCAAAATGTAAAATTATCAAGTAATGACCGATGCGTTAAAATTTTAAATATCTAAGCCAGTTTCGGCAGTTTCTGTGTACTGCTTCTCAGGAAAATAGATTATAAAACAGTAAAACTATAAAGTTATAAAGGCGTATTATAATTGGGAAAGTAGACCTAAATTTATAGTGTTTTAATGATCTACAGATGTAAATTCGCCGTCGTTGTACATTTTTGGATGCGGGAAAAGTATCGAAACTCCCTAATTTTACAGATGCAAAAGAGAGCGAAATAATGTCGACTGCGCTGTTAAGACTCTGCTTTTAGTTTAAACATTTGCGGTGCAAAACGACGCTACTACGGAAAAAAAATTAGCAGGGTGAAGAAACAGGTCCACAGTAAAAAAACTTGATGCCAGATTTGTTATGTAAAGCTGATTTTTCTAATGTTGGCTGCGTAATGCGTGGTTCATGACGGTTGAAATCGAATTTGCTATCACTAAAGCACTTTTCGCTTTAAGAAAGCACAATGTTTTTTACGGGGTAGGTCATGGGATAATTGGATTGCGTGATGTTTAGCTAACACACCAAAATTAAAGATCAACCGTTTTTTTTGGTGTTTGATGTCCCACAACTATGGAGAAGTTAAAATAGGGCGTTTCCCATGAAGGTAAGATAGGAACTTCAATGCATTGTGCAAAAGAAAACTAGATTGTGCTAGTTTAATTTAAATCTTAAATTTAAAGGAATTAATTGCATTCGAATAATTTGTATGCTCTAAACGTGGTTTGACTTTGATATTTCTTTGATATGCGACATTGAATTTTACCGTACTAATCTTCTTGTCCCTTCTGTTTTTGTTCTCGAATTTAAAAACCTTTCTTCTTGAATTAATAAACTTTTTACCCTGTTCATGTTTACTCTCATCCTAGGCCCCCAATCCAAATATGGGGCCCATGCCTTTAATTTTGAAAGGTTAACGAATTTATGAAAGGTATTAAAATTTCTGTTAAAACTTGATTTTGCGGCATATTTAGAAAGTCTACGTCCCAATCTATTGATTGCGCAAGCAGGCCATTTGAACTATATTTAATTCTTTTCCTCCTCTTTAAAAATAACACTTCCGAAATTTTAGCCAGAAATGAATGCTTTGGGCGATAAAACGTCTCGTTTTCACGTCAGAATGTATCAAATTCTTTAAATTAAAAGTTTGAGAATTTTTAACTTGCAGGTTTGGCTTTATTTGCAAAAGAAGACTCCTCATTTATCATAGAAAAGGGCGGGTCCAAGAGAACCACTTATGTTTTTGCGGTGTTGAGTTAGACGATTTTTTATGCAGAGAAAGTCGTTGATTAAGCAACGGGCAAATTTTTGCAGGTGGTGAATTAGTAATAATGCTAAATGAGTTGTTCACCCTTATCTCTTTTCTAAGCTTGGAGTTCAGATGTCCCTGCAAGTGCTCAATCCCCTACCCAGCCCTCGATGCACTCCCCTCCTGTTACCTAGCAACCGATTTGAATGCCGGTGCTCCTCCACCGAATCGGCCGGGTCAGAGCATCTCGGCTCCACCTCAGAAAGTCCGTCCACTTCAAGGCGACAGGAGACCACCTACTTTCCCACCGCCATTGCAATCTCAGCCAACGGCTCTGCCACTGCTACCCTCACTGCCAACCAATCCAGACGAGTACGATTTCGACCACCTACCACAAACACCACCAACGCAACAACGACGGTGTCGGAGGATAGTTCCTGTAAGGAGAAAAAGAATGAGGTTAGCAAAAACCTGATCGCCAAGAGGTTTTTCAATAAATTGTGGTGAATTATGAGAATTAGAAGTCAGAATTGGAATAACTCACTAATTAATACGCGGTCTAACGGAGGAGGTAGAATTCAATGTACCTTTCAAAGTCAAATATTTGAAAAAGTGGTTTATAACGGAGGTTATGAATATCTTTTCATCTGCAATAAATGGAGGGATTGTATATAGATTGGTAAATTGTATTTAGGACAGCTGACATTGCGTCGAATTTAATGAATTCTCAGTATTGTTTTCCTTGTGAGTTACCTTGAGTATGGGAAATTACCAGACTCTGCATAGCCCCTAACTGGAAATGCTCCTTTACGTACGTTTTTTAAAAAGAATAATTGCAGTAGGTAGTAAAACCATTTAAACATTCCAAAGCGTATGGGATGCCATTGGTTGATGGCCAAGCCAATTGTATTTAGGGGCAGAATCAACAGGTTGCTATTGAAATGGTTTATTTCCAAACCCAACGGTGGAAAAAGTTTTTAATGCAACCACTTTAGTTATTTTAGCACCTGAGGGTGAAGAGAAAAGATGCCTACTACGCCGATCCAATTAGGCAAAACGCTTACTTTCTTGCTTCTTGATTGGTGAAAATTCGAATGCATGCGTAATCCGATTGGGTAATTTCTAGACCAGACGCATCGAGGTGACTTTTCTGTATGAGCATCTCAATTACACCCCCACTCTGATTTGCGTGACCCCGCTCACTACCGAGGTCCCATGCGAGACCTTTGGTGTCGATTGTGTGAGATCATATGGCCTTTGACGCGTATATGCGTTGCCGATGGCTCATTTACGAAGTTTTTAGGATTGGCACCACCCTCATCTCGAGTGACCTAAATCTTACTGCGAGTGAAAGATAAGAGTAGGTTTTTTAATGTCGCAAAAGACTTAAAAATGAGTTCGTTCAAAATGAATGAGACGATAAAAACGCTTATTGTGGTAAAAGCTTGAGCGACTGCAAGCAAAGTAAATCCATAAATGAAGCCACTAGCAGCGAGGAAGGGTATAAGATCGGGTTAAAATGGTGTATGCATAAAATGTGGCAACAACCTCGTACCCATAGCCTTTACGTGGTGGGTGAAGTGGGCTGTGCTGGCTTTTACAAACTAGCCGTGGCATTGCACTCCTTTACTTGTAATATACGTAACTAAACCATAATGCAACCTCAAACCCTGTCAGTTAGCCCAAGCCTTAATAGTAGAAACTGGAGGCATTAATGAATGTGCGTGCACGAAACAACATTTGTTGGCCACGTTTCTCACGCGAAACGCTAATGATTAGCCCCACCTCAGTGGGGCAATGAGCTGCATGGTTATTGCTTTGCAAATACATCCACTTTCCAGTCATTAGTTTCGCACATTTTAGCGTGCGGAAGATCTACCGTACCCCTCAGTTTATCATAGGAGCCATAATTTTCCAAGAAAGCGACAAACACAATTCAATCACCCACTTCCAGTCATTATTACATCGGCAAAATAGCTATTAAGTGATACATGCTGACTTTGGATAACTCAGTAATCCAGCAAAGTCTTCCCCTACCAAAGCGCTTGCATTCTAAAATCGAACCCAAAAGTAGCACTCATTATTTACTATTTTCCCCCCTTTTAGACAAATGACAGTCCAGTTAAATCCCTTCAGGTTCCTACCACTCTCGATTCAACCATCACCACTACTACCGCAGCGGATGTCGCAACCGCTCCCACCATTGTTAGAGCCAATCACATCTCTCGGTTCCATCATCCCGCCAAGCGGAAAGTCTCCCCGTCTATTGGGATTAAGATCAATCCTGCTGACTGCCCCACAGATGTTATTGTAGCCACGGCGACTACTGCTGCAGACAATCCCTTTACCAATGTGGCACGTAAAATTAATGTTCTACACAGACAAAGCACGGTGGAGGAAAAGGGGACCGGTGGCAGTGGTGGTGGCAGCACAAAAATTGCTCAAGGTTAGTCCTCAGTGACCTTGGGTGAACTCGTTCAATAAGGAGAATTTAGAAGGGAATCGGTTGGGCTTTTATCATTTGATGTTTTGAGCATATTGGACTAAAGGCAGCCTGTCAAAGGCCTGGTAATAGGCAAGGCCACAATACATGACGGTCTTTAAAAACTCTAGTGAGCATTCTTTTGACTCTCCTTTTTAAGATCGTTCCGGTCGGATGTCTCTACGGCCCTCTCTCATGCTCAACGCCCTGCGCGGTACTCAGCGAAGCACCGATGAGGCCTCTGTAAGTGGCACCGGTGGAAGCGGAAGTGCGATCCTCCCTAACGGGGTCATTAAGTCCCTCACATTTGATGCCTCTACTGCGCTCCCTGATAACTCTGCTCGTCGGTTCACACGCTTCTCCAATCTCCTCCGCGCTCCTTCTGAAATTATCGCCGATCCAGACCCCGAATCCATATCTGTTTCAGCCACTCTGGAAGCTTCCAACGACTACTCAACAGACCATAGAGCTCTACTTATGGAGGTGCTATGTTATTGCTGCTGCTGTTGTTGTAATGATGATGCCAGTGGTCGTATCGGTAGCACGGGTGATAATGGGAGATCCGACAACAACTCCACTACTAGTGAACACCGTCGCCGAATGCATCGCAATGGTGGTAGCGGAGGCGGAGGCGGTTCGGACCGACGTGGGGACTACGCCAACCTAATCGAGAATCATAGACTGGCTAGATTAGTCACTTTGCTGGCGGTGCTTGCCATTCTAGGTCTTGTGCTCACGTATATCATCAAGTTGATAGTGGAACAGCAGCAACAACAGCAAAACCAGATGACAACTCCAACCCCAAAGTCATTTACCCAAAATTCAGGTCAATGAGTTGCCTATATCACCTCAAGCCCCCCTACCACCCCCAATTCCATTCTTACCACTAGTATTATACTCCTGTACAGTGTTGACCAACTCCTTTTTTCTTTCCCATTTCGGTGTGTAGTAGTTGACAAAATCGAGGATAAAAGGGAGGGAGGAATACCCAGAACTCCGCCCGATCAATAAACCCTTCATTCAAGCACCAACAAGCAAGCAAACTAACAAACAAGTATGTATTTTTTGTTACCCAGTATTATAAAACAGATGTAATACCAAAGAAGATGCTGTGTTCGTTGAGAGCTGGTGGGGAGGAAATGCGTCATTTGCACACTTATTCAAAGCATACGACAATTCTAGAGATAATTCTGTTCCTACTTTTTGAAAGAACTTGGCAGACAATACCAGACTTTGACGCATATGGTGAGTCCACATCGAAATGCACCACCTGCGTGAAAGCATTTACTCAGTTTACGGGTGCTTTGAATGTGATACTTAAATCACAATAAGCAGACGAGAGCTCTGAGTGAGGCTGCACTGACACTAAGACTGATCAAGTAATTAAAAGAAAACCGTTTAGCTGGAACATTTGGCGTGTCGGAATATTGAACAACTCCTACCTAATCACCAAACAGCAGAAATGACATTTGCGTACTTTCATAAAAGCTACTGAAGTCAAGATATCACATTAAAGCAAATTAACAAGACTTGTTCGACTCCACGCCTCCAAAATCCGCCAGCTAACCAAACGCTCTGAAAATACCCCAGTTCGGGAAATCAAGCCAACCAAGATAACGGACGATACCTTCCCACTTATGAGGCGATTTATTTAGCTTCTTAAAGCTTCTTGAAGAGGGTCGAAGCAATCAGCAATGGCAACTAAATACTGCAGGAGCAGAGAAACTATGGGCAAAAATTACCTGGATGTAACCAATTTAAGCATTTTTACGTCCCCAATTTAGTATTTCACCTGCCGAAGCTATGCTACTGAACTGGAACTTCAGTAACCAAGCCAAAATGCCATCCTGCTGATCCCAACTTCCATGATGCTGACATAATAGCCATTCAAGTAGACAAATGCACAAACGATTTCCTATTTTGCCTTAAGAAATGAGTGAAACGCACAATCACGGCAAAAATCCACCTAGCAACCTCAGCCAGGAATGTTACACGCAAACTGAAGGAGGAAGTGAGACACTCTGTCACCCTCCTGATCCATTAACCTCGTGTTCACGCATATTGACTCCAGAGCCTGTTGAACTGTGCGCACACACTGAACCGCATGATCCTTGAAAAAGGCCTAACAGGAAAAGCATCGGAAGTCAGTTTACAAATAAAGGATGACAACAGATGGGAAGAAAAATCAAACTCACCTCCACTTCCTCATAATCGGCCTTGGTGCAAAAACCTTTGCAGCACGTCTAAGACAGAAATACGATAGAAAAATGAGTGGGAGAATATGACGTAAACAAGCCACCTACTTGACAGATCTCATGCCGCTTCACGCTACATACTGGAATTAAAATAAAGTAGGAGACAGTCCACTACAAAGCAAAGGCAACCTTCACCCATTTCCTAATACTTCTACGACGGAGAGAAGACAAAACAGATGAATCATTCTACTCACAACAAACCACATGTTACGTTATCTAAGTAGGTATCACTGACATCAAGTAAAGACAATTCAACTAAGGCAAGAATACAATGAGAGCCACTCACCGAGATAACATGGGACACGATACTGGTCACAGCGAGATCCTCTGTCAGTGTATCAAAACGATTTTGAATCTCCCTCCACACAGCACGTCGACCAACGGCAGAGGCCGAGGATAGGGACATGAGGGGAAACAATCGGTCCTGCTTGCGCACAAAGTCAGAGAAGGTCAGTCCAATCACGCGCTTCGCCATTGCCGGTTGAGCCGTGCAGCCCACGCATTGAAGAATGCGGACCCGCTCGTCGTGCATTGCCACTCGTTCATGCAACTATCACAAAATGCATCGCCACTGCTACTTAAATGAATCCATAAGTAGGCTGCGCGAACAAGAATGCATAATCAAAGCTGGTGGAGAGGAAAAGCAACTTCCGTCTGCCTACGCTAAGGTTTCACTACACGAAAGTGTTGAAGCGTCCAACTGAAGACACGACAGTCCGTCAATGTGACAGTTACTATTGCCATCACCAGATCACCTCAATCCACTCACGTTCAGCAGACGCTCGTAGACATCACCTCCACCATGTCGCATGCATGTGGAGTAGACGGCAACGCGCAGATCCGCTGGAATCAGGTCCTCACCAACCGTCACACCACTTTTGCCCTCAGCATCGCCCTTGTCGCAGGACATCACCGCCTTGTAGTGTCGATCGAAGAGAACCCTCGCCTTCTCCACCACCTCCGGTGAACCCGCGGCGCCCAGCATCGCAATGAGGAGGGGCCGCAGTAGGGTGTCGTTGCTGGACTCCTTCTCGCCTGCCTCCCAACCTTCAAATCAAGCAGAATAAACGCACACCTCCAACCAATCCATGCACAGATTCACCTTCCATGCTGGCTAGCTCCTGGGGCGTTTCAACACTTCACCGAATTAACCTAACCTCCAGCCAATGAAATGAAGCTCAAACATGGACAGCATCAGCACCCTGACTATCTAACCTGGATCAGCAGTCACAAATATGCGACAACTCCTCCCACAAACAGCTTAACTAGGTTTACAAGGAGGCAACCAGAGAACTTCCACCACTCGGCTGACGACGGGGACTTTGCTCAACCTACCCAAACGCTTCAAGGACGGCTCAGCCAGATGGATAATGAAGGTGTTCAGAGCCTCCTCAAAGGGTGTGGCAACCTCCGCACCAGCCCCGTCATGAGAAGACGCACATCTCTCCTGCAGGAGGCTACGCAGACTGCCCAACTGGCCATGCAGCTCACGCCAAACGATGTAATCACTCTCACAGTGCAATCCCGAAGCCATCGTCAGCGCGGAGGTCATTCGCGAACGACCGGCGCGTGCCTAGTTGGTGGGTAAAGCAGACAGGGAAGGCAGACATGCAATCAATCCCACGTGGACGGCAGTAAGAGTAAGCACAACACCTGAGCTGAGTGTGTACCAACCACACGAAGTAAAGCACGCCAACAAGTAGAAACTGACTGCACAGATGCTAAGATGATCCTCAGGCATGACACGAAGCCCCATGTAACCTCCTCTTACTTACGGCACTACCACCAAGTGGACAGTTCAAGTGGCAACCCACCAAAGCAAAGGCATCCCCCAACACACAGAGTCGATCACGATGCTCCAACCGCCTTTCGCCCAACGCCTCCAATATCGGCGCCATCAAGCAACCCTCGTACTGCACACGATAGAAGCCTACAGCACCCGGATTCAGCCGAATCTGCGAGCCACCAGGCAAGTGGACGTTGAACGCCTGTGTCCGCGCTGACGGTGGAACCAACACACGCTTCACTATCTTGGTCGAATCCGCAGCCTCACAAATCGTCACCGGCACATACCACGCAGATGTATCATCTAAACCAAGGAACAAAGGCATGCTCAACCGACATGGGTGCGCGGTGTTTTCGTATCACCGTCATTACCGTTGCAGCCGCCTTCGGCGAGGAAACGATCCTGCCGGATGGAAATGACGAGCCCGTCTTCCGCGGTGTCCGAGACCTTGTGCACAGTCAAGACGGGGAAACCCACTTGTCGTGTCCACGTGGACATTATACTGCCCACGTCTTCCTCACAAACCTCCGACAGTGCATTCCACAAGTCGTCTGTCGTCGTGTTGCCATATTTGTGACGTTGGATGTAGAGTTGAAGGCCTTTCGTGAACCTCTAAAGATATTTAGCGATACTTGTATGCCGGTTTTAGTGGCACTTACCTCCGGTCCCAGGTAGTCATTAAGCATGCGAATGATGGAGGAGCCCTTTTGATAGGAGACAGCGTCGAATATCTCATCCACCTCGTCAGGAGAATGAACCTCAACCTATCGAGGACAATACATGGAGTTGCGAGGATTTAGCATAGCCAATAGGCAATAATTGAATCGGCACGACAGACTCACCTCTATTGGATGACTGGTCTTCAGTGCATCTGTTGCCATGGCAGTGGACACATTTTCAGTGAGAAAGACGGTCTAGAAAAGGATCATATCACTTAAAGAGCGATTCAAATAGTGGGGAAAAGTGGGATGGCAAGAATACACTGCGAACGGCAGTTATAATTAAGGTGGATGAACAATGACAGGGCAGAACACGCCTGATTGTGCGAGCATCAATCTTAAAATTGCTACTTTACCCAAAAGTAGTCGATGTCAAGCTACTTATATCTTGAATGAGTAGGGTAAGCCAATGACCCAAAAAACAGAAGACTTTAGTGCATAGCAAAAATTCCGAAGACTATCCATTCGATGAACAATTTACACGCACCCCAACAACCCATTCATCTATCTGTCCATCTCATCTAAGCAGTTAACCAAGTTGAGTTACAGCAAATTACAAGTAATATGAGAAGTTCAGAGAATACGATGCTGCCAAGAGGGAAGTGTAGTGGGGAGAGAAACAACTCACTTACCCAGATATCGTACTCTGGAAAACAGTGATCCACCGCCAGATACTCAATCCACGAAGCAAAGCCCTCATTCAGCCAAAGGTGAGTCCACCACTCCATGGTAACCAGGTTGCCAAACCACATGTGAGCGACTTCATGGGCCACAGTCAACGCCACGTTACGTTTGGATATCAGCGGCGACTCCGTCTCGTCCACCAACAGGCTCGCCTCCCTGTCCATAGGAAAAGCCAACCACTTTTAAAACCATTAACAAGGTGATGTGGTAGCGATGACGCCTCCGGGTGAGCAGGTCACTGTGGAAGCAAGATGCCACTTTTTCTGCTACTCATTTGGACCCGCGCAGATGCAGAGGAACCGCAAAATGCCTAATCATGCGGCTTTCGCCAGTCCTACCACCACCTCAATGGCATGGGTTGCCAAACATGCAATCCTGCCCAACCCTACAAACCCTTCGGTGAATTGCCACTCACACCGACATCTAAGTAGACAAATAGACCCTAACATGGTCATGCATAGACCTCCTCAGCCTCCTTCCTTAACGCCATCCCTCATTGTGTTTGCATGGCTGCCTCAGGCACCCCAATAACAACAACTCTGCTGGCAAACCAACCTTAAGTGAACCATCCTAACTTCACCAAGCAGGGGGTAGCACCTGTGTATGGGCAAACACGTAAAGCACACTTTAAACCCCACCAACTCCCAACAACCATAACCCAAACCACAGTTCTACATCGAGGCCCTCCAGGAAGCAGCAGACGCAAGGACAAAGTGCTTGACTATGCTCACAGGTTGCCCTTAGGAAGGGAGGTAGAGAGACCCATTGCCACTGCTCATGTCATCAATGAAGCGGACAAGTGAAAAGGAAGACGCACCGATAGGTCAACAGTCCCCAATTCTCCATCGCTCCCATCGCGAAGTCCGGAATAGCAACTAAGTCCAACTTTGGCAGAGGGTAGCCCGTTCCAAACACCTCCGTGAAGAATGACAACGCACTTCTCGCCATCTTCAGGGCGTGTGCGCCCAAATGGGAGCGGTTGGGAGGCGTGTAGACCCGAATTCGCACACCATTCACACCCTGCGCCTCCGTGTAGTCGAACCCTCCAACTATGAAGGCCACGATGTACGTAGACATGCGTGGCGTCTCATCAAAGACTACTCTCACGTAGGGATGTGACGTGGCCGTTGGCAGGCCATACTTCTCCAGTTCACAGGATTCAACTGGCTTCCGAGACACTTCAGGCTAAAGAAGACCAACGCAACCTCGCCTTGTTACTCGCATCTCAAAAAAGTCACGGGGCCATGACTCTCAGTCATGTCAAATGCTACAAGTGAAGACAGCTCTTACGCATCATTAGGAAGCAATGACTAAACGATTAGTCCAAGGCTTCAATTGAAGAGGAAAATGCCCAAAAATGGCAGCGACCACATCATTATACTACAATCGTGGTTCTCCCAAGGGTGGACCGCTTCAACCATAACCACTGACAGCCACTGTGAGTGATGCTGCAGTGCCAGTCGCTGAGCATGCAGCTACGGACAGCCCGAGAAGCGCTGAGGAAGACCTTGAAATCAAAAAGAGAAAGTCCACAGAGAAAACGCTACCCACTCTCCTGACCACACCAATCCTACCGTTGTGTTGCGCAGCCCCCGTTTACAAATGACTTGACTCAGCACATCAGACGTCCGCTCCTTACCCTCCTCTAATCCAAACATCCTGAACAAAGGGCCAGTGCAACAAGCACAGTCTAGCATCGTGGTTCATCCAGCCATAAAAGAGATACAGAGGTACAAAGTGGCGCCAACAACCACAACGAGGTCTTCATAAATAAATCCCTCATGAACCGATTGTGCCATTCTGTTGGGAAGGGACATGCAACATTTAGAAGGGAAGACAACCTACCATGCAAGACAACGCGGTCAGGTGGTCGGGAATGACCATCGAAATACGGAACTTGGCCTTTCTGTCAGGTTCATCGAAACAAGGAAAGGCACGACGGGCGTACGTAGCCTGAAAAGGAAAGTTGACACAGGACATATTACCAAGTTTGTCTTGACCCAGTCCCCAAAATACAACTCCGCTGCTATAACCTTTCAAGCCTTCGACACTCTCCTAGTGAATTCGCCTTCCGAGTAATAGGTCTGAGAGCACCCGAAGGAATACTTACTACGTCGAATCAGTGAGGCATTACCTCCAAACTCTCCCACTGTGATAAGACCTCACCTCCCACGTCCATCCATTAATAATAACAAGAATAACGATAGCAAGATATCGCACGATGCCCGTTGGGAGGAAGTTGACAAATAGACCAACTGTTTACCAAGCATATCACAACCACTGACACGATAAAAAGGAGAACACTGCCACCCGAACCATGAAAGTGGAGTGCTTCGTCCCCCCTGAGATCACTGAAAAGGCAGTAAACTGAAGATTCAGAGGACAAATAGTGCACGACTCCAACATCACACCAAGATGGAAAGGCCATCCACATGCCTCATAGACAAACAAGAAGTACACCTCGCTAATAAGAGCAAAAATTCACCGCCAATAATGTGCAGCATTGCCAACGACCCTCTGTAATTCAGTCAACTCTAACTCGATTAAATGCAAGCATGAAAGATGACGCGCAACAATCAATGGTAGGGAAGATGCAAAATGGATGGTGCAACAACCTTCGCTGGAGACCAAGAGCCCCCTCATGCCACTTACTCTGTGTCAACGATAAGAGTGCGTCGAACGAGTGACGCTTGTTGCGGTCTTGCAGATAACCTAATTGCAGTGTTCATGGCCATAGCTGTAAACTCGGTTGTACAGGACCAACGCCAGTCCAAACGCTTAAAGTCGCCCACACATGTCTGAATATGCGAAAAGTCACAACTAAGCTAAGCTGATCACGAGAGCACACTAGAGGACAGTCTAAGAACCGCTTTAATGGAGAATATCGCTCTTCAGAGCGACGACCACAACATCAATGTGAACTAAGAATCTTCTCACCAAGTTCAAAGCCACGCTGCCTCCCACTTTGTGAAGTGTAATACAACACGGACATTACCTCAAACTGAGTAGAGAGAATAATGCGTTCTTCACCACTGACGTCCCTGTAGGTGCTGCGATAAAATCCATGCATGTCGTCGGCTATTACGCCTTTGTACTCGAGGCACAAATCAGCATCTCCTACCTAAATCGCCATTAATGTGCAAGTAGCGTATACCAGCAAAACATTACCCCCAGCTTGGAGTCAAAGTTTATTGTCACCCTCTCCTGTTTCTCATCATACACTATTGACTTCGTTGGAGCTAGTGAAAAGACAAGCGCATAGGAAAATGGGGTTAAAAGGGACTACCTATCAGTTCGGACTTTAATGCCGAATGCCTAACTTTCGCAGAAAGTATATCAAGCTTCTTGGCGTTGAGAATAATTGAGTTTGTGGGTAGCGTAAGGGACATGCTAATGGTCACTTTTCCGTGGAAAATGAAATCTTTTGCATTTGGATAGAGCTCCAGGATGTAGACCTTTGGCTCATATATCCGAGGCAGTCTTTCAAACTCACAGTTCGCAGAGGACATGTTTTAAATGAAAAATAGTGAAGACGAAAACACCAATAAGTGGCGGTTACCAGAGGATTAGGCGGTAGACCGCCCCTTAAATAATTTATTTGTCAAGGTCGTCGAAGTTTGAACGGGAAAAAGATAAATTAGCATTAAGAATTGGAGCAAACGATGGTGATTAGAACCCATATAAAACTTTTTTAAGCGTTACGGTGTTAAATGTGTGTTTGAACCTTTTTTACTAGGTGTTTAATAATCAGTTTTCATTTTTATATATATGTAAATATATCTCAAACATTATTCTTTTTCTTTTACGATTTTATGATTTTCTTTAAAAATTTTTTTTTTAATTTTTTAAAATTTAGCAGTTGCGTGAATAATTTGCTATGCGATCGCTTTGTTAAAAATCTTGATTTTTATGTTGGTAGTTATAATTTGGGTAGCTTCCTACAAACCTTGATAAAAGATCTGCATTTTTTCTTAAATATTATGTTTTTGCTCCGTATATATAAAATGACCATAATTTATTTGTAACCTTGCCTTGTTTGTATTGTTAAACTAAATTTTATTGCATTTATTTACCTATTTGTCGCGCTTTCTTAAGCGATGCATTTTGGATCAAAATGAGGCCTTGGTATAGTCTGGTTTTAGTTCCTTTTCAATAGCAGCAATGCAATGTGTTATTGCCTAAAACTTGAAGTTGGATAGCTTTCCGCAATTAAAGCGAAACTCTTTTGCCTAATCTTGAATAAATGTCCTTCGTTTTGAGTGGTGCATGTGTAAGGCTATAAGCTCTGGTCAGAGTTTTTTTTTAAATCCTCTGCATTACATCTTTTTGTGTCAAAATTGTTTTTAGCTTAAAAACGTCAACAAATATTTCGAATAACTGCTCTACTCTGGTATTGGAACACTTGGTAAGCTTCCACGCCGCACTTTTTCGTGATTTTTTTTAGACATTTCTTCGCGACCCAGATTTTTTTGCAAAACGACGCTCTGGACTGGTAGGCAGAATCCTATCCCTGTTTAATATTTCGAGTAGTGTCTACAAGACCTCAACTCAGTCGCCAAGACTCTAGCACTTATTCGGACAGAAGTGCATACTTTTCAACCAATTTTGCTAAAAATACTCCATATTTGCTCAAAGCCACTGCTACCCCATTCTACAACAGACAGCCTTCTTTACCAGACTGACGTGCAGTCCCTCTTCTCCCAACTTGGTATTTTTCAGCCTTTCTATGTCACTTGCTAGGCTGCCTTCTCGAAGTCACAAATAGCGATATTCACGGGCTTGTTTTACGCGGTGTTAAATTTCACCTCACCAATTCCGCCCATTTCATCGTCTCTTGCATTGAGAACAGCTGCTTCACCGAGAAGCTGTGCAAGGTGATGCGTCTTCCAACAAGTAGGGAGGCAAAAGCAGAGGCGATGGATGTCTGCAGGCTACTTGCGGACAAATGCAGTTTGTCATTGTCTGCTCCCATGTGAGATTTTGTGCTTTTAGCTGGTGCGCTTGTCAAAGCACTGGAAGAGGAAGGTGTAGCAATGCTTTGCACCGATGTGCCGGACAAATCGGTGTTGTCGGTGAATGAGACCCTTTCGGTCGTCCTGCTGTACTGCTCAAATGACAAGCTGTTAGTGAAAGCAGGAGAGGACGTAAGCAGAGGTCTTTGGACTTCCTGATATTCCGACTGCCCCACTACCTCCACGCACAGCGTCGTCTTTCGCCCAGTCGTAAAATCCTGCACCAGACAGCTGCAATCGGTAGCCTTCTAGCTCTCCTATCACCCCTGGGAGAAGGCAACGTTGTACTTGGCAAAGGCGATAGTGAAGCCCTGGTGCAGCATTTGACCACTCTGGTTAACAAGAGAGACAAAAGCAAGGAGCATGTGGACTTGTTGTGTGTCTACTTAAGTGTCCTGTCTACGCTGGATTGTGCAAAGGTAAGTGCACACACTTTGAGCTCTGCCGGTTTTGAAGGCTTCGGATGTTCTTCTAGCGACTGCTGCCGATGCTGCACAACCAATGGAGATAAGGAAGCGGGCGTCGTCCTGCCTCTCGCATAGTTTGCTGAAAGGTCTGAAAGGAACGCATGATGAGAACAGCATCAGGAGCCTGTTTAGCGGAGTTGACGAATGTAGGGACGTTTTGACTTGGATAAATGCAATCTGCTAGACCTGCAACGCTGCAAGGACTGTGCCGACTTGAATGGAGTTGTGGTGCATCTTTGCCTCGCCATAACCATGAGCGGAGATCCCTCCACACAGAAGGTAGCCTTTAAGTAGAAGGGCTGACGAGGGAAGAGTTGAGCTGTGGAATGCACTTTGCCCTTGCATTAGCCTAGAATTGTTGCCACTGCTCCAACCAGGAGTCAAATGTCTCCTTCATCCATTGGCACTTCTTTCAATCAGAATCTAGTAATTTGCTGTCATGCGAAATGTGGCCTTTATCCATTCTCTTTTTCCACACCACCTTGACTTGGGAAGTGCTTCCCAACCGAGGCTCTCATTCCATCCACTTGTCAGTTCGGTGATCCATTAACTTGTCACAACTTGCATTTTACTGGTCGACCCTTCTGTTTTAGATGTTGCTTGATCTGAGAGTCATTAAGGTGATAATGGGTATTCTTGAACAATGCATTGACTGCGAAGACTCGTCAGTGGAGAGCATTGTTTTTGAGGGACTGCTTTGCCTCTCCCTCTTGTGTGACGGAAGTACAGAAAGGTAGAAGCATTTTTGGTTTGTGAATAAATTGTTGTTCTCTTCCACTAGATGCCTTAGTGTTAGTTGCAATGGGATTCCTGCCCTCATTGCCCTCCTTATTCGCCTTCAAACGCGACTGTACAATCAAGAATGTTTAGCACTCTCTGATTGGGTGAGAGTTGAACAGCCTTTAGGAATGTGGTCGTCTCTCCACCGATTGGTTATCTGTGCTGTCAAAGCTGTCCAATCATGTGTGGAGAATTGTAGTGAAAGCAGGCGTCTATTTATCCAACGTGGTGGAGTCATGGTGTTACTGAATATTTTGGAGGTAATTACTATGATAGATTAAGTCAAGCTAAAGCTTTTATGGTTCTCATTAAATGAATTCTGTTTTTCGACACGTCCTCCTTCCCTTCCCGCAGTATTCGCACTTAGGCCCTCTTGAATTCTCTGATTTGGTAGGAAATGGGAGCACAATTATGGTGTTCTTTGTCATTAGCGGTTAATCTTTGTTTCCTTAACCTGATTTGAGACTTCTTTTATCTGGTAGTTGTTTTGTGGGCAAAAATTCGGTCATGCGAGGCGACAGGGTGCCGAAAATCCTTTGTTCTCCTCGACAGCCTAATCGCCTTCAGCATTGACCATCTTTGTGGTATAAGTTCTGCTTATGCCCACAGGACTAGAAGCTCTTACTGAACCTGCAGGATCAGGTCTGATCCACTAGTGTGCTGTGTTATGAGATCGTCTAAGATGGTTGAAGTCATTCGTGACACATCTGCATCACCTAAATACTCTGGCATTATTCTTTTATGGCATCCACCTTCGTTCAATTAAAGCTTCCTCGATGTAATTAACGCCTTTGTTATCCAAGGCGGCGTTTATAATGTGACCTTTGCTAATTGTACAAGAGCGGGTTTTTGCCATCTGCCAGCTCGTGCGCTTTGACACGATCAGTGGCAAACAAAGTTTGTGATTTGACCCAACACCGCTTCTCTTACTGATCAAAGCAAAGCCAATTCTCATTTACGTCTCTTCTCCTTTTGCCTTTTGAGTGGATGCCCCCGGAATTCACTCAACCGATTCTCCGTTGCGTTTGCACCATTTATGAACAAGAAAACTCAGTAAAGAACAAACTCATCTCATGGCGTGGTGTCAGACGGCGATCCGCTATACCAATTGACGAAACACTTTTTGATAAGCACGAGACAAAGACGCTCACATTAGAGGAGGAGTTGGTGCTGAGACTAAACGACTATCGGATTGGGTGGCAGCGCCAAATTGAGTGTAACCTAGCTACTCATTTATGCTGGCTTTGGAGGTGGAATGAGGAGAGAATAAGGCAGAGTAAGGGGCTCACCTTTTGTTAAATTTTGCCATTATCTATGAAGTGATGCGTTAAGTTCAATTAGGGCAATGGTGAATTAGTAGGCGCGCTAATACCCAGCGAGTAAATGATTAGAGAATAGTAGTTTGATAGTAAAAGTGGAAAAATGATGTGTAGCGCTTTCATTTGCAGCATTATCAAATATTGTGGCCATGTGTTTAACACAAGCAGCCGTTGGTAGATTTGCGTAAGAAAATTTGGGGAATTTTGAGAAATAACTGGACATGTGAAAACGAATTATAAGGAATCGGAATTCGTGTAGAAATGGATTCATGGATGTAGGAGGCCAATTCTGTCGGTGGGTACGGAATGGATGCGTGTTTAATCCCTTATCCCGAAGTTCTCCTACTTAAATGAAATCAGTAGATCTCTAACGTTCTCCTTCCATGCTCATAATGGAACACTACTTACTTTTTGCCAGGCCGAAAACATGCCCCACCCACCCAAGAGTGGAGCCCTCTCATGAAGTTTCAAGACCTCAGCCTACTCATCTACCTTCTGCTACGTGTTTTGGACTTCGGCAAGGACTTCCACCTCGATGTTGATGACCAAGTCACCATGGCAGACATTGAAAACTTTCCCAATACGATGGTAGGTCAATAACCAGTGACACTTTCGTTCCTCTTCTAGGAGGACGAAATAGTCAAACAGATTCAAGTAGACCTTAGAAGGTGTGGAGTCAACCCAATTATCGAGGATCGAGAGAGGTTGGAAAAGACCACGCGGACTTCGCAGATAAGGGCCGAAGAGGTGACGAGGAAGAAACTGGCTATTATAAAGGCGGCGATTGAATATGACACCTGTCGGGAAGCTGAATTATACGTGAAGGTGAGTCTTTTGCACTATTACGACATTTAAGAGCCCAGAGTGTGTACACTCCCCAATCGTACCGAAGTCCCGCCACCGCTTTGAATAGTGACATAGTCTTCAAGTGCCCACTCCTTATATTCTGTAGCCAAGGGAAATTATGAAGCATCGAAGAGTAGCTTTACAGAGGGAAGTAAACGCCCAACTGAAAATGTCAAATTATGCCTGCCTCTGCGCTTCCAGACGTAAAATAGAACGTGCGATTTATGAGTCGAGACACCGCTGTCAAGGAGGAGGTTGCGTCACCTCGACAACTATTGAAACAACACCCGCGGTTTCTTCGCCGCAGCTCGATGTCGTCTGCAATGAGCTTGATGCTACCCATTCAATGACTGAACAAAAAGATCAAATCAGAGATGACCAGGCTAGGTGAGAAATTTCTCTGCAAATGTATTGTAGTGGTAGTTTCTTTAATATTTTAGTGGGTACGCATTAAGTTTTAAATTAAAATTAAAGTTAATTTTTTTAGTGCCTTCCTAAAGTAACAATCGTACCGGTCAGCAGCTCGCCAAAACGGACACCGCGGGACATCAAGTCAAAATTGAAGACTCGTAGTGAATTACTGAACAATCGCTAAAACGTTTAATTCACATAAATTGGGGCCATTTTGTTAACTAACTTACGGGCAGTCTTTTGAAGTAGTGGGAAAAATTAACCGATGAGATTTTTGTCCTTCATTGAATTGACTTTAGCCTACTTAAATGGGTTGTAGTAGTATGCATGCGAGGTTCTTATCCTTTGTCTTTAACAGGAATTATTCCCCCAATGCAGCGTCTTTTAGATAATTTTACTACGCTATTTCGGCTTATTAGCAAGTGTTTCTATAGCTGCATCAGATTTTAAATTTTTTTAAGTACTTGTTGGAGTCGCTCTCACAGTATAGTTGATGAGGGAGACGCGCCCCTTACTTTGTGGTCTCTAAGTTTCAGCCACTTTCGGCAGCATCAGAAAGCACTAGTGCGCGTATTTTATATTACCTCGTGAGTAGAGGTCAAACATGCTAATTCTGGTGGTCAGGACTTTACGACCTAGAGCCCTTCTGATCAATTCACTTAGTCTCATTCCCTTTCGCGTTCTCTTTGACACGGTTATTTGCCTCTCCGCCGTTGAGGTATACCATACTTTTTATACGGTTCCATTCTGCGAAAAGTATGTATCCATCCCCTTTACATCTTTAATTGTTGTGGTGCAAAAGCAAGGATTTCTTTGCAAAAAACTTATGATAAACCAATCCTGCATACTAAAGCAGTGCTAGAACCAAACAAATAGCGCAACTAGAGATTTCTTCAATTTACTAGAGCTCGATGTATGCGGTAAGTATTAAAATGCTCTTTATCCATGACTAACTTCTCACAAATGGCTTAAAAGCAAATTACTTTCGTATATCATAGGATTAATAACTGGAGGTTTTTCATGCAAAACCGCCGGAAGTTTACACAACTACTGGCTAAGCTCAAACGCATTAAAACAGAAGACCAAACGTGCGCTCGCTAGTCATATCCCATTCTTGTGATGGTATTCTCAACTAAAATTTGAACACTATCTTATTCTGATGATGATGCCATGGCTATCGATTTAGTTAAGCTCCATTAATCCTTGAGGCAAACAAGTGAAGCTAGGCGTTGCCATGACAACAGCACTTTTGATTTGCTTAAAGCTTTATGTAAAAATATTTTGTGCATATGATGAGTTTCCAAAAGTGATTTCTCGTGATCATGATACCAAACGTAGTTAATAAACTCCAAGTCAGTGGGGATAATGAAGTTTGCAATATAACTTATAAAAGGCCACTACTTTTATGGTTAAAACATACTTTTTCTCATTTTTTAAAGATGGATAATCAGTAAAGAAGAAAGTTAAGAGAAGTCACAAAACGCATGACTCCTAAAGTGCTATATATGCAAACTAATGCTGGAAATTTTATCAAACTCATTCATTGTGAGAGGGTGTGAAAAATTAATAAGAAGTGTAACCGTCATTCCCTATTTCGATGCAATTGTTTCCATTTTAACGCTTATTCTTTTGTTTGCCGGTGTGCTCCTCACTTGTCTGGGATACCGCACCAATGTGTTCAGGGAAGTGTATTGAGTTGTTTGTTTTCATGTAGTTATGCACTTAAATCAGCTGGTACAAATCAACTAAATATAGCGCATTAAAACAAACGAGAAAATTTAGCTAGGCGGGTTGTACAAGGAAGTTGCTGTGTGCAACATATTCTTCATGTCTTGCTTAATACTTTTCTCCTATCTCTAGTGGAATAATGGCTTCGTTGTAGCGTTCCGCGACTTTTCTGAGTGCAAAAAGTCATAGAACAGGAGTAAATTATATCTTCAACTAACAGAGGGGTAGGGGCAGCTGACATAGCCCAAAGGCCAGCACCTGATGGACAGCAAAATGACCACCCCAAAGTGAACACGATCAAATCAAACTATGTATCACATGCGATACCTCTTGTAACTAAGGTAATAGCCGGGAATCTAGTTTTCAAAAGAGATGCTGTTAAAGCTCTCGGTGGTAACGTAAGTTAAACTCATCAAGAGGAATGTGACAGACTTCTGCTGAAATTAAATCATCAATACACTAAGTTAAGACGCCAAATTCGAAATTGGCGTGAGAAGTAAAAATTCTGTCCTGCAATTATGTGGCATCCTGACCCTGCAAATCATGGTCTAGCTTCTGGTGGTAATTTAACTCCTAACTCTGAAAGCTATGTAAATTTTAGCATAGCGCGGCAATGTACGGACTAATTGGAGAAATTTACTCAATGATGGTTCGTTACAGGTAAAATCGTCTACCTACTTACCTATACCTAAAACGGGTTTAAGGTATAGTTGGCACATCGTGTAAAGAATTCAAGTTTTGGCTCAAATTTGGGGTGATTTCTATACGCTATATAACTATAGACTATTAATTAACAAGATAACGGTTACAAGAGAGACTCTTGAGGAATGCTAAGAGGGATAATTTTGAGAACACACAATAATCGTGGAATATTATTTCTGACCTTGAGAGACATCGTATTTAATAAATGCGTTTACAGCAGCACTAAAGTAAAGGAAGTAAGACCTAAGTATTGCTTTGTGCGAAATACATATTGCAAGTAGGAGACAGTATGGAGAGCAGTTAAAGGTGGGATTTTACTAAATGCCACCTACCCTGTATGAACACTTTAAGACTTTATGCAAACTTCTACAAGTTAAACAGCGAATTTTTTCAATGAGTGACACTTAAGTTTCCTTGGCTTATATTTTCGCCTGTCTTGTCGTCGACATATTCGCTCTTTGCACGGTCAGCGAAAAATTGATTAAAACATCTGCATGGAAACATCACTCTTTGAATGCTAAAAAGCAATAAAATGTAATTCTAAAAATTGGCGTCTTTTGAGTTTCTATTAAAATGCACTGAATGCTGCTAGTTTTGGCCACATAGTCTGGGTATCAGAACGTATATTTTTGGCTAATCGAATGTCAAATTTAATATCAATACAAATTTTGACTAATCCAATCCAGAATATGCAATACACTTAATGCGGCCTTTTACTTTCATTCGGTACTATTAGCAAAGTCTTGCAATTTTTCTCAGGTTGTTGTAATTAACCGAAATATTGGCGAAATTTCAAATTCTCTGAGTTTTCCAAAATGGGTGTGTGAGATTGGTCCGCTTGCTTTTACATTGTTTTTGGAAAAACTATTCATGTTTTACGGTTCTTAGATTTTTTAACATGCAGTTTTCGTGACACACCAAAGGAGCTTTTTTACCTTCTCGTTCATGTAGTATTAATTGCGATTTTACGTCATTGGCGATGCCTGTTAATATAAGCCCCCTTTTTTTGTTTTTTTCTTTTGTTTTGGGTTTAAATTCTGATTTTAATCCCTTTTGACGAGACGTTCTTTTAATACCTTTTCCGTAATCGGCACTGCTTTTAGATGAACAAACGTCTCCCACAAATCCACCTTCAGATTTTCTACTGGAATACCGTAGCGGTTCTGCTTTCGTCTCATCGTTAAAAGAAATCAATTCACATATGCGGTCCCTTGAAGAGTCCCTTACTTTAACTCTTCGCGATTATCATGAAAATTTTCGTCCTGTCGCTGCCCAAATTACTCAAAACGCTGTGGATTTGCATCGCCTCCAGGATTCCGTTAATCAACTGAATGCGGAATTTCACAACAAAGCAAGTTGTAGACTTTTCTTTTTTCGATTTCCATGCAAAGATGATTTTATTGTTGCAGGTTTCGTTGACTTTTTCTCCTGTGGTGTTTGAGTATTTGCGAACATTGGGAAAAATTCTGCTTATCCAGTCCATGGGGAGCAAAGATTTCGAATTTTACTTCCCTATACGATATCCGATAAGGCTTAGAATGCTGGTTTGGCGGGAGGCTTGTTGAATTTTGCTTAATGGGGAATTAGCATCGGGAGCTGGGGTGTTGTCGCTCCCGCAGCACAAGGACACAGTGCACAAAGCCACAAGTGGCTCACTTATCTTTGAGTTGAGTAATTCTTGCATTTTCTATCTGGACGTTGCGTCTTTTCATCTCTCCAGATTAAACCACAACTGGAAGGGGTAGAGATTTCCGTGGACGGTCTTCCAGTTCGGGGTACGCCTGCCATGGTGTATTCACGAGCTGCAGAAGAACTTGAGGCTCTCTTAAAGCTTCAAAGTAGCTGTCAACATCTCCTGCGCCTCCACAATGGCTTGGAATCCCTTGGAGAACGAACTACCGATCTTCTGCGTCGTTGCAGTCTTCGTAATCGTGGAAAGCGTCTAGGGGCCAGGGAGGATGCCAATGCCGATACTGACAGCGATGAAGACGATGATCTAGACATAGGAGAGGATTACCTTGACGAATGGAAGTGTGACTCGCCTGCTAGTTGCGGGAATATCGAGTGCGTTAGTGTTTAAAGTGTCTACCTATAATACGATTTGGACAGCACGTAGGCTGTGCCCGTCTTGATGATTTTTTAAGAACCGAAGTTTCAGCAGTCGTGGCAGCGGTGAGAGAAGTGGAGACTCAGCTGGCAGTCGATACATTTTATGAGAAGTCGGAGGTTGTGCTCTTCCAGTCCTTCCTGCGAACCTGGCTTGATCGAAAGGTGCAATGTCGCTTACTTCCATAGATCCTTCCGTATTTATGAAAGTGTGCGTTTCATTTGTATGCCGATTTAGCGAATGCTCCGGGACTTTGTCGATCACTACTGGTCGAACATGGTGCAGCTGCACTCCAGTCCGATGGAGAAATCGACTGTTGGAAGGTTGGAAATTCTCGGCAGCTCTGCTGAATTGCAAAGTCTTATTAACCTGATGAGTGCACTTCATGAGTCCGAGGTAGGTCACTTGGGAGATCCATCTGCTCAAATGTGACAAGTTAACATGACTTCGAGCCCTTCCCGTTATTTTAGAAACGCGTTCAGAACGTCGGTGAAGGCATTTGGAAGATGCTCTTCGTCCCTTGGATGAAGTTTGTCACTTCTAAGAGAAATTCAATCTCCAAGCATCTTAAATTTAACGTGCGAGTTTGAGTCTTATCACTTGTTCAAGAAAAGAGGCGTTTTTCCGTATGCACGCTCTTTGATTGTTTCAGGTTACCGAAAGTTCTGTAAAGGATTCACAAGTCTTCTGGCACCTGGAGCTAATTGAAGTGGACGGGAAAGATGTCGACGGCATGTCTTTTATTCTCGATGCTTGTCGTCAGTTAAAATCCACTCTGCGTGACCTATCTACCAAGTTCTTTGGTCTATCCATTGATGATAATCATCGTCTTATCGATGTATGCGTGGCCAGATCGAAGATCTTCAACATGGAAATGGCCAAAAGCCTTCTAGAGGGCTGCTTCCTTCCAAATTTACCGGATGCACTTACCTCCACCAGTGATGACACAGTGGAGTGTCATGAAGAGGACTTCTCCAAGGTGACGATGGCTGGCTTTCTTCTGAAAAAAATTGTCGGTACCAATGTGAGTGTGTTTTCCCTTCTCTGTAGTTAATTTTAGCAACGAATGGGACAATTTCTCCCCTCGTATCAACTGCTCGGGAGCTGGGCTACTTCCGACAGGACTCAGCAGAATGCCTCTCGGAGTTCCTAAAAAATCTCGGCCATTTGACCATTCAACGCCAGGATCAAGCCTATGCTCAGGCGCTGATGCGGATTTTGGAAAAGGAAGCCAATTTCGGGTTTCTTGAGAAGGTATCTTTTGTCAGTGATATGCGAAACCTCTTGTTGTGTTCTGTACTGGACTCGGAAGTGTAGGTTTTAAAATATTTTTCTACTAGCCTCCTGATCCCTGGCGTTGGGTGACTTTCCCTACTTAAATTAATTTCAGTAAATGTCTTATTCGGGATCTAGGTTGGTGGCGACAAGAGCGAGCGGGATGGCTTTGAAGATGGTAAGGAGAACAGCACCAGTGGAATGACAGAAAGCCAGCTGGAAGAATTCGAGCTGTCGAAACTCTTTCGCAATGTTCACCTCGAATTCCCTGATTGTATGGTAAGTGCGCCTCACTGATTTCGCGCCCAGGTAGTGCCACTGTTAACCGTCAACCTTTTCGCGGCTGCTAGATCTCCAAGGCAGTGGTTCTTCTACTTAAACAAGTGGACCAGATCATTAAAGATGCTGAATCCTGTGACGAGGATCACCTCTTGATTGTTTTGCGTCGAATTCCGCATCTCATTCACCTCTACTCGCACTGTGTACCGACTTTGCACGCGGAACGCATGAAGAACGATCTCAAGTTCGTAGGTAAGTGAGGAACTATTTGTTCATTGAGTATTTATTCTTGCCATCAACTTATTTCTGCGCTACTTTTGCTAGCCATTTACCACAACGATTGTATGTACCTCGCTCACCAGTGCCTAACCCTGGGTCGTCGCAAAATCTATCCTCTTGTCGAATCAAGCGGTAACGAGGTGGGCGATCTTCGTACCATCGCGTCTATCTCCACCCTCCAACTTGTTAGCCCACTTCGAAGTTCGGCTACCTCTGCACTGTTGACCCTCCTTCGCGACCGCAAAGCTCAGTTGGACAATCTATTCAGCGCCTGTCGTGGTCTAAGGGTTATTTTATAAACTCCTGGCTGCTTAAATACTTTCATTTGCGTTTATTTCATGGAGGCACTTTTCTGATTTTCAGAACTGCGCCAGTGAAGGTAGTGAAGCTTGTGAGAAGGCCATTCTGGGTTGTGTCTCCCTTCTCCTTTCCGTCTTCAGTGCTCTCAATCTCCTCCCAGTTACCGTCTATCTGCGTGTTATGGGTAGGCGTTTAACTATTCCCACCTATTGAGCAAGCTTTTAGGCATTCTCTCGGATGCGTTTGTTCGACCCCTCTGCAATGCGGTGGTAGGGCTTGAGGACATAACCACTGTGGAGTGTTCCACACTGCTACGTCTAATGGACTCCGTCATTCAGTCGGTAAATGCTTTGCTACTTACAAATGTGTTAGTAGAATGTTTTGTCACAACGTGGATAGTGGAATAGGCAGTGTTGCGCATGGTCACGTACGCAACTTTTGCAGAGTACAAAGTTATTTATTTCCCAATAAATGACTTATTCGGGTATTTTATCCATATAACCTGGGCCAATGAATTTGCGGGAACTCGCCTCTTTTCGTTCTTTTTTACTCCTCTTTAGGTTACTTTGTAAGAATTTCTTTGAACAATTAATTAATTTTGTCAATTGTAACTCAGCTATGGCGCAGTTTTTGCCACCTGTCAGTTAATTATCTTTCTGTCAAATTACCAAACCACCCCGTCCTTTCTCAGTGTCAATTTGCCTAATTTATTGGTGAATGCCACGCACATTTTTTCGCGTGTGCATCGTAAAACACAGGCTGTTTTGGGTTTATGCAAATTTATTAGACCTAAAAAGGGACTGATGGAGATGGAATCCTGCTTTCTACATTTGTTGTGCAAAAATAATTGTTTATGAATGTCTTCCAGCATGGCTCGTGATTCCCTTTCGCTTCACTGCTTGTGTGTATTCTATTGCTTAGAAAAAATACGAAATACAAGGTCTTTGCCTTCCCTTCTGAGGAGAACTATTCGCATTTTGCTTAAAAAAATACTTTTTATGTCTGCTAGATAACTCGCATGTTCGAACAGCATCTGGACGCTGCGTTTGACCCATCCCTAGGCGGTGCATTGGCGAAAAGGTGTGAAAAGGTATGGTATTCTTTTCTCAAAAGTGCACAGAGGATTTATTTTGTGTTTTCTTTTCTTAATTTAAGAACATAACTTAGCCAAAACCATTCAGTAGTGAATGACGTTTTGCCATTTCTCTATTTGACTCTGATGAAGTATTTACATCAAAACGCTGAGGCAGAAAGGATTTTATTTAAGAAAAAGGACTACTCTTGTCTAAAGTCATCGAAATTTAAGAGGCTTGTTGCCAGTGCATTGGCACAGGCTTGCTCTTGTGCCGTGCCTCTCCTTCATCCCTCCACCAATGAGATTCGCGCCCTTAAGAAGATCAACAGTCCGCTCGGCCAATCGCGGCGAGCGCCAGTAATGAATACACTTTCCATGCCACCTCTTCAGATGTGTCGATGTGACGCTACTTTTTTGGCTGTCAGCCGTCGTGTTTTTACCCAAGTGTAGCCTTGTGGTGGCACTATTTTTGGTTTTGAAGGAAGATATTTACGCGTTTCTGCTTTGGCTTTCCTGGTTATCCTATGATTCCTGCACTTGATTTAATGGCCCACTTTTCCTTCTGCTATCTGGGGAGTTGGAGGCTAGTTCAGTGTAAAAATCTTTATACTTCCACTTTTTGAAAAGTTTTGTCGAGAGAAATCTTACCTGCAGTTCAGTGAACATTTACTGGGGGCTCCTGGACGAGACTAAGCGCATTGGTAAACACCTTGTATCTTCCCCCTGGGAGATATATCTTCCAGTTCCCTAAGGTATTTCCTAAACGTCTAAGGCAGTCAGCACCAGTAAAGCACATTTTTTCACTTTTTGGGAACCTCTACCCACACTAGAAGGAAGATAACAGTGTGGAGTTGGATTTCGTGCTTCCGGTTTACATACGCACGTACTGCATTTCCTTTTCTGGTGATGTGAGTTGTGGGCAGCCGTTGTAGTCGTCTTCACTCGAAAAGGACGAGCCTTGCGTCAAATTGCTAGGATAATTGTTGCCTTGAGCAAATTAAGGTTTAAGACTAACGCAACCATGTTAAAGAATGTGCTTTTCGTGGATTTCCAAAACCAGTTGTTTTTCTCTGCTCACACAGAGCGTGAATTTACTATTGGAGCGACGCATCCCAACTTGGCCACGCCTCGTCAGCCTTCGTGCTATTTTGGCCGCTGCATCGCTTGAAGAGATTCGTTTTCTTGCCATTCCACGCTCCGCCGCCACCCCTTCCCTCCATCTCTCGACTGACGAGGTGCGCCAACTAGTGCGTGCGCTCTTCCGTCCCTCCACTGCACGTTCAGCTCTCCTCCGAGAGCTGGCCGATGGTGGTGGTGGCGACGATGGTACCCGGTGAAGGCGGTTGTTTGTTGTTGCTTTTTTTAAACATTATTAATGAAACTTTAATTGTTATCTCCGGGAGTTATTGATATTTCACGGTCGGGCGATCCCTCGTTGCTGATTGTGCTTGCGGAGGTAGTTTACAGTTTCAGATCTGTTGGCTTTGAATCCTCGTCTTAGTGCCCATCTCCAGTTCACCCTTCCATATTGAATGTCCTCATTTATCCTAGATCCACTCAAATCTTTTAATTCTTTATTCATCCATTTGTCTTCCATCTTCCATTCCCTGACCTGTCTATTCATCTCGCGTCCACTAACTCGTCGATCGTTTTGTTAGGTAAAAGGCGCCCTTAGCCGTCAAATGATTTATGTCTGCAGTGTTTCTTGTGTCAACAGAGGTTTGACAGCTTATTTTTGACATTTGACAATCTTCACGAAGGAGGTGCAGGACTTTTTTAAGCTTTCAAGTCGCCGTAAATTTTAAGTCATGTCTTAATTAACGTCGGTCTTTTTTTTGCCACTTTTTTCGAGTAATGTCAAATAAAAGAGAGTAACAATTGTCAAACTTGTAACCATTGTATCAGTGGCACAAGTTCGAGAATCCTCAGAACACGTGGCACTGGCGTGATTTGGGTGCACCACACCAGCACATCAACACACCTACGAGTGTAACTGAGGCGTCGTTAAAACGAGAGACAAAAGAGTGTCGCCTCGGTGTCGGTGATTGGCGCTGGGGTTTGGTGTTCATTGACAATCCGTGCGATTATCACTTCAGTTGTGTTTAAGTATGACTGGTGTGTTCTCCTGAAACCTCTGAGTTCTCTTTTGTGAAAAAATAGAGAGGAAGGATTTATTGGCAGCGAAGAGGGGAATTGGCGAGAGGGAAGTACACACCGTCAAGAGGAAAGCAAAATCTGGAACAGCAGAACACCCAGCTCCACCCTTTCCGTAGCCAGCTCTCCATTTCTTATGGAATCTCATATTTCTAAATTTTATCTCATTGTAAACTCAAGATTGTTCAATTGCATCACTCTTCGAGTTTCAGTATTTTCTACTTCCCGAGATTGGGGACAGACGTCAAGCTGGAATTGGGTTCATCTATTTGGTCATCTCTCGTCCTTCAACACAAAGGTTCTGTTTGATGTTGTTGAATTAGCTCTCCTTCAAAGCACTGGGTTGAGGGCATGGCATGCTCTCTCAGTTGAGGTTGGAGGATATGGAGCAATCGATCATTCATTCACCGGTATCCTGACATTCAATAGCTGTGCGAGGTGTGTGTGGGGGGTTTGTTTAGCTGGAGCCTCCTCCAGATGTGTACAGGCATCTTTTGTTTACTTCTGCTTCTGGCGTCATGTGTGTGGCGCCGGTCCTGACGACTCCTCTTGCACATATTCACAGCTCGGACGTCAGTAAATCAATTGGGGACGGTGAATTAAAGCTTAGACAGCTTGATGCTTTGCCAGTTAAGGAATATGCTTGCATCGATTTTTGCAAGTCTTCCGGCGACTTCCAAATCACGGTTTGCTAGAACTGTTAGCCTCCCTAAATCAGTCAATTTCTATTGGTTGTGATGTAGGGAGTCAAACGGTGGACACAAAAAGAATACAAAGGTAGATGAGTGATGAGTGAATGGATGGACAAATACAGAATGGATTGATGGAAAGTCGAGGGGAGTGGGAGACACGATGGATGGACGGTGGGAGGAAGTGTAAGGGAATACATGGAAGTTGGATCGATGCATGGATGGATAAATGGATGCAGGGTGGATGTATATGTGGCTGAATGCTGAGTGGATGAATGAGGTGATACGAGATGGATGCATGTATGGATGTGGAACC
This sequence comes from Taenia crassiceps, assembly GCA_023375655.1. Classification (NCBI taxonomy): domain Eukaryota; kingdom Metazoa; phylum Platyhelminthes; class Cestoda; order Cyclophyllidea; family Taeniidae; genus Taenia; species Taenia crassiceps. The sequence continues at coordinate 954,514 of JAKROA010000007.1, forward strand.
AATAGACGCTGATTGACGTTGATGTTGTCGAAATAAAATGCATAGAATCCCTCCAAATAAAATTGTTACCTCTTCAACAAATTTTTGCTTAAACAGATGAATCGATTTGCCCAAATGGATGATTGTATGGGCAGAAGTGGTGTCGAACTGGTAAGCAGTTGATTCAACCAAACGAAAACTGGGCCGAGTAGCCTTCACCTGCCATCATGTCAGGTATGTGCAAGATATACCGCCTGTTTACGGACCCACAATCGCACCACCAAACTTCCGCAACCCGATAAGGTTGGATATTTTAAAACACGGAGTCGCTTCGTGTTTACACGATCTCTTCCGGCGTGGCCCGCCTTGTCCGGCTACACGCAATAATGCCAACACACTCTAGCTCCATCGATGAAGTTGTCGGCCCATTTCCACTGCCTTCTACCCGTCAGGTTGGCGAAGACTGATTGGAACCTCTCATGCGGTACGGAGGGAGGATGGTGTCCGATGGTAGTCTCTCGTTCCGACGTCAAAAACGTCCACTCAACTGCGGGTTCAGCGCACTTTTACCATTTGTCATTCAGACGGCCTCTTCAAGCATCCATATCCTCCTGTAAATTGCTGCCGAAAAAATTCCGTCCAATTTTTACACTTTGTTTTGCTTTAATGTTACAAAAGTCGGGAGCTTCAGTGGTTCAGGAAATGTGATTTTTGACCATAAAACGAAGTCAGCGAATGCTTTTAATTCTAAGAAAAATTTTTTTACCTTTAACTTTTAAAAGTAAAACCGAAATTGTGTTCTAGAAGTGAGGGAGTGAATTGGAGCCACAGTGCCAATCGCTGCCTCCACTCGCAGCCAAAGCAGGATGATGCGCTGATGTCCCCAGATTTAGTCTTTTCCGAGGAGGGGAAGTAGAAAGAGCCTCCCACATTTGTGACTGGTCTTAGAAAGTGGCATATTTTTTCCAGATAGAAGTTGGTTAAGTAGCTGACGGGTTTTTTTCTCACCCTCTAGCACGCATCCCCAGCATTGCAACCCAAAGTTCACTAGTGCTCCGAGAACCATGTCAGCAGCTTTCTGCTCTCTTTTTTGAGGACTCGCTTTGCTCAGTGTATAGTGATCCCCTCCTCCCTCCCTATCACCCACCCGCCTCCAAATTTCAACAATTTCAAGTCTTTTTGAAGGGGTATGGCGGACCAAAAGGGGAGGGTGGACAGGAAACTCCCCAAAATTTACAAATAAACCTGTCTGGGTGAGTAACCGAATTAGTGCTCCAAAGGCGTGTGGAGGGAAGGGAAGCGGTGGAAGGCTGGAAGCATGGACAGGCTAGTTGTGACCGCTGGTTGCTTTCCAATTAAAGTCTCATTTCTTTTACCTCTCCATCTACCAAAACCGCTGTGGTTCCGTTTGTTGACAGATGAAGGTGTCGGTCTCACTACTAGACATTCTCTTCGATTGACTATCAAAGCCAATGAAAATATTTGGCTTTTCCAAATACTTTTTGCTTTTTCGCCTCTTCCGACAGGACGGAAACGGGCTAGGAAGTCAACTTAAAATCTCACGACTTTGGGTCCAGAGGCAAGTGGACAAACCTGGTCATCGCTACCTCCATTTCTACTCCACGTTCGCTGTAGAATTACCTCCTCTGCCCTTCATCATGCATGATCAAACATCTGTAGAGGCATAAGAGCATGAAAAGTGATAGCCAGTACTTGAAGCCTTGAAACGAGTCATAAGTGAGAAAGAAGCAGGTGAGGAGAATGAAAAGGTGAAATAGATTCTCCTATCCGGTGGATAAATAAATGACCGTATGGACCATCCATCCATTCATCCATCCATTTTGTATTTATCAATCCATGCATTTAGGGTCCATACATTTCTCCATCCTCCCCTGACACCGAAAAATTCATCGTACATCTGTCGGCTCTGTTGTAGCAAAGTGTATAACAGTGATCAGCCCTCCAAGCCAGAAAGAGGTGTGTGGACGCACCACAGCATAGAGGAATTTTAAAACCTGCTTGAACACGACCACACAGCTGCAGCTGCTTTAGCCACGGCATGCGTTACTCATCCACTGGTGTTTGCACAGCCCAACACGTTCTGCGCTATCAGGCCGTCGCATTTCCATCACTCCTTCGTCCTCATCCAGTTGTTTGCTTCTGTTCACGTTCCTAACAAGCCGAGGTACCACATTTTAGGCTCTGCAGATCTGATTCACTTCTTCCTCGGTGTTGAAGCACATTTGGGGGTCTAAAAACCAATAGTCGGCCGAACAGTTTGAGGTAGTTGGGATTCTGAAGAAAAGGAACGCCTTTACTGACCAGAGGATGTCATTTAAACCGCAAACATCGATGCGGATCACGTAGAAACCTGCAGGATGCGACATGGAGTCTCCAAGGCCACGACTGTTGCTGACGGACGAAAAGTGACATCGCACTACCCTACAAAACGCGTCCGAACTGGAGTTGACACTGCATTGTAGAGACTTTTCGATGTACTCTAAGCGAATACCACTTGTTGGAAATAACTGAAAGCCTTATTAGAATGCCGGAATTTGCTTTGTAATTCCGTGGAGGCCATTAGGACTACCAACCAGTTAAAATACTAACGGGATAGTAAAATTGCGGCTTCCATACTGATGTGTTTGGAGGGCACAAGTCTAGCGGTAACAGGAGGGTGAATCCAGAATAAAATAACTGCTGACGAAGTGTCAAAATAGGTGACGATTAATACAAACAATGTGAACAACGTTATATCAACGTTGTTTACCTGAGTAGCACTGTAGACTGCTGTCGAAACCCACAGATTATCGCCTCCCACTGCTACTTCCCATCTGTCTATTCCCCATCATTCTTCCCCGCCACTGATGGTTTTTATCATTGCGGGCAGCTGGGTGGGGGAGAGGAGAAGGGTGAAGGCGGTTTGGAAGCAGCGTTGTTCCCCACAACTCGCCGACCTCTTCCCTCCCTTCTCCCTCTCCATCCTGCCATTCATTGTGGTGTCCCGCGGGAATATGACAATGAGCTCTTGGACCATCTCGTCTTGTTGCAAAGTGGGATAATTTTACAGCCATTTTACCTGTCTCCTTCACCTCAATTCCTTCTGAAGTTACAAAATCGAAAGGAGAAGAAAAAGAGGAAGGCGAAAAATCGCAACTTCGGTAGTCCTTGTATGTGCTTTACTAAGTAAGCAATCCTAAGGTGGAAGTCCTGTCACCTCTCCAGCTCAAGAGCCCAAAAATAAGCGGAGCGCTCTGGGGACACAGTAGTGATGCCCTTGAATTTTTGGGCTGGAGAGAAGGGCAAATGCGACCGGTGGAGTGGTAGATGGCACAGCCTACCACATCTCTCCGTCCAGTCCTGAGTCAGTCAGGTGGCAATCAAAAATGCACGTTGCAAGTGGAAGGCAGAAGAGCTGATGTAGCTTCCACGCCTCCCTTCGCCTGTCAACCCGTTCACTGTTAAAACTTCCAGCTAATCCTTCGCTCTACCTTCTAGGACATTCTCTTGAGGGCCGGAGCATTAGCGCGCCTGTAGCATCCAACTGTGCTATATCCACCTTCACAGAAAGTTCCCAGCGGTAGAAAAAAGACACGTCTGTCAGATAGCACCAACAAATTGAGAAGAACCTCGGCAGGAGATCGACGCATATCCATTTGCCCTTTCCATTGTGTGTCTATAAACAGTCGGGGTCCCATTACAAAGTCACACAAATCATGTGGGGTCACGGCATCACCAGACCAAACACCAAAACCTCACCCACTTCTCTGTCGACTACCTACATACTGGACACCATCTTAGTACTTTCACTTTTAACCTACTCTGGAATAGGGTTTGTGATTCTTTAAATAAATAAAAGATTCCAAAGTGGAGTCATATTTAATGGATAAAGGCTGATTTATCACCGTGAAAAGTTTTTATGAAAATAAACAATAACAATAACAACCATCAATCTGCAACTTGAGAAATGTCTGTTGATAAGCTTTTAAAAATAGCGTCGTATGGAGGAAAAAAATTGGTGATGAGAGCAGAATTTGAGGCCCGCTTTGGGAGCGACTCATCTCTACTCTCTACTGGGATGAATTTGTGCATCTCGAAGGCAAGTCCGCATGGACACGTCTACACTGTCGGTAGCAGGAAATGAAAGGCAGCAAGCTGAAACAGTGAGAGGATGCAGAAGTAGCTTGACGTCGAGCAAAACAACCGCTCGAATGCGATCAGTACGCCATTTGGCTTACCCATTAGTCAGGTGGATGGAACGGAATGTCACCCATACCAGAACCAGGTTAAATAAGTCTCAAAAGCCTTGTGGCAATAGGCCAGATGGTGGTGCTCCATCCTGGAAACACGTCCTTCACTTGTCACTTCGACAAAAGTAAATAATCTCGCCGACTCGCACATCTGCCATGAATTCCATGCATAGGGGTAGAACAACGAGAAGCAAACCAGGGAAAGCCACTCCTACTACTTCGGCCACGCCCTTCGATGACTAGACCTTTTGTTTCCTCCGGTTACATGCGCCCACCTTCAATGAGTCAGCACTGGGCGCCACGGCATGCTATGCGCGTCCTTGAGACCGCAACGACGTTATCCTTTATTCAAAGAAAAGGACGAGTAAATGCCTTTTTTTCCTTGGGACAAGTTAAAGAAAGTTAATTGAGCCAACTCTAGTTAATCCCGTCGGAATTGTGCAGTCTACACGATTTGGTCTCCCTTCCCCTAAAGGCAGTCATGTGGAAGGGCCCACTTGCATTCATTTCACATGACCGTGTGACCTCTTCTTCACTCGCATAAGCGGCATTTTTCTTCCCCCGCCTATTCCCCATCCAGAGGTGGTTAAATTTTGCGCTCGCTTCGCCAAGGGCGAGGTAAGGACGAATGAAGTGGTGTAGCCGGTGCAGGCATAGATACAAACGGCTCTATAGACGCATCAATGCGTCTACTTCCGGAGGCGTTCACGCCTAACTTTTCACACGCACGGAGCCTGTCATTGAGCGCGGCGAGGCCAACCGCCAATACACGAGACTATGACGACTGGTATCAGCTTCACTTCCTAGTTTAACTTGGGCAGGTAGATGTGCCGGACCGATCTGAGCATTTACATCCGACGTGTTGTAGCTAGACCAATGCCTCAAGTGGTTTGGACGGTCAAATGGACTTAAACATAATCATCACTGGAGCAAGAAAAACTGGTGCACTTTTCACATTTTGTAATTTACAGAATGGTGGAAGGTGCTCCGTGAAGACCTTCAGCCGATTTTCCACTGGGTTGCGCAGTTACCTTCTGACCTCTGATTAGCTACTCGTCAACGTATTCTTCTGGATATGGGGTGGAGTAGGCTTTAGAGTCATGCTCTGAATGCCTCCAAATTCCGTCGACGGCTCATCCACCTGGTCTTCCACTTTCGCTCTACTCCCTCCATCTCAAAAAAGATGGAATGCGCCACTGTTCAACTTCATTTGTCCATGTAGAAGAGGGAGAACAAAAATAAGTAACGGTTTGGGTTAGGGAAGCACCGAATGGAGTGCGGACACAACACAAGCGTGCCTATGATTGGGGTCACGATGGGCAATAATATTAAGCAGGAGTTTCCGGTCAGTAGTCCAATGGTGGGTCATTAGACGAGAGGGCACATTGAGGCCACACAACACACTAATGCCACGTCAGCGCGATTATACGACCCACAAAATTACCTGTAGAGCGTTTGAAAGAGCAGTTGTCATTGCTTGACACCTTCCATTCGCCTCCTCAAGGAAATGTTTCATCCATCTACTTGCGCGTTCGCGAAAAAGCGATTTGGTCAAATTAAGTTAAGTGCTTTGGACGAGGCAGGCCTAAAGTTTACAGCAGATGGCTTTGTTACCCAACTTAATGAGGTGTGCATATTGGAGAGTTCAACTCAGTGGGTTCATTAAAGGTGGCAATTATCGATCCTCGGGTGCTCATCGGTAGGTGTTGAGTACAACACTGCTTGATTTGGACCAATCAGGGAGGCGTAAGTGAGAGCGCTACTCAGAACGTCCAAAGAGTAGCGGTCAACTAAAGCTTTTAAAAATCGATTGATATGGGAGAAGAGTGTTTAACTCTGGATTCTCTCATCCATGGAGTTCTGTAAAACCGACTTCATTAGTATAGGCTGTACCCGGAGGGTGTTCAACCGTATGCTTGCCAGGGAAGCACTGCAGTGAGGTCCTGGTCTCTCGACGTATCACAGACAGATGATCGCATTACCTCAGTTAACTGCCTTCCCTAACCTTGGCGTCAGAAACGATGGCACAAGAGCACCTTGGTAACCAATCAACTATTCCCTGGGGGTGTATAGTGATTTAAATCCGGCGAAGCCGAGTTGGAGTTGTGACTAGGACCGCTCTGGCTATGGTTTACGTTCTAATGGGGATTCAGGACTATTTTTTGATGAGCATTAATATAGATATTCGGGTAAAATCAAAACAACTTGGCTAAGGTATAGAAGTGAGCCAAACTTTCCTATAATTGCCTCGGACTGCTCGAGGGATTTTACAGTATGTCAAATGAGTCGAGTTTGACGAGCTTGATTGCCAAGTTTAGTTGATGAATGTGGCATGGAAGGCTATATAACAATTTAAATGATTAGAAAACTTTGTCCGGTCACCGCCTACACCGGTGGCTTTTCGAGGAGGCAGTAGGACTGGTAGCTTCGCATATCAACTTCACAGCCATCGAGCAGGACAGTAATGAATCTTCGACTCCAGTGAACAATTACCTGAATGACTGCTTTAGAAGCTTTGGCTGCACCTTCCAAGCTGGATTAGCGGGATCTAAAAAACCTTTTGTTTTAACCCTAGAGGCACCGCCATCTGACCTCGCATTGCCAGCACGAGGGCAGGAAGCGTTCCTTTGTTCTTGAAATTAGTTTAATGGTCCTTAAGAGGTCAGTTAATTCTGGGTGGACTGAGTCTGACTTTAAGGCCGAATAGCATGAACCTGGCGAGTGTTTTTCTCATGCGGCAGATTGGTGGGGCGTCGATGCGTTCCAGTGTAGTGCTTAGACTGCCTTCCAAATGAGTTGGCGGGTGCACCGAAAATCAGCAAGATTGGCTGAAGAAGAACCGCATAAAAAGTCTGGAGATGTGAACAGGTCGCTTGTATCCCGTATAGAATGGGAGCGACGGTTCGCTGAAGTATTGTCCCATGGAGATTGCAATCCAGGGGCTACTTCAGCAATGCCAGATCGCTGTACCGACTAAATTCCCTAAAATCTAGCTTGTGAAGCAGAGCATCGTTTTGTTGAAATCGTGGAGCAATCGTTACTATGTCGTTGGGATCATAGTGGGTCTTCGAGATGCCGCCTGTGCCAAAGTCAAAGTCACTTAAAAGGTGGATACTCAAATCCACTCCACTTTGAAAGGTGGCGGCAAATCGTACTATGACAGCTGCCGAGACTTCGTTGCCACCCAAGTGGGATGAGGTTATTGTAGACTCTTGCACAATTCTACCGCAGAAAATACTTTGTCAACTCTAAGACATTAACATTGCCAAGAAAAGTACAAATGAATAGGATCACGTCGCTTCGTATTTTTCGGCTGGACCTCCTGCTTCCACGATTTCATGGTTAATCAATTCAGAACACCGTGAAACCTCTTCAAGGCTGTGCGGGGCGAAGAAGAGGATGGTCTAGACACCATCCAATGTGAGGGATAACAAAGGCACCTAGTGTATAATTAGCACTATTATGGAGTAAAATCGGGTGACAGGATGCTTTGCGTCTTAATGATACCTCGTCGAGTAGCACTGTGGCGGTTTTACTGAGAAACACCAAACTTTCCAGACTGACTTCCATTTGCTCTTACAACAGTGGAACATGGAACAAAGGAAGAACAGTTTTAACTTCTCTATCCTCCTTTCTGCTTAGGAAGGATGGGACTAATATACTGAAGACATTCATGCAACCCCTTTTCAGTACAATTCCGTCTAATGCTATTCAAATTCGATTTCTCTCATACTCTACAAAGTCTGTCATTTTGGCAGTTCGTTGTCAGCTTGACTTCTGGCAGTCAGTTACTGTTGCTGTCGCTTGTCAGTGGTCGTCACTTTGTCGATCCGTCAAATTAGCCAGGGGTGACAGCTCTTGGGAATGGACAATCAGTTAGTCGTGTCTTTCACATGCCGGTGTGAGCTAATCAGTGAACATTAATTCATGGACAACTTGGCAACTCTTGAAGCTGATTTTCGAGTAGTTCTCGATAGTGGATATTTCCCCTCGCGAATTTTCCGTGACAATGGGAATTTGTTCCTTTGCAAGAAAAGTTGGCAGATCGATGTAGAGCAACATTGGATAGTGATTTGCTCAAGAGGGTGCGTTTGACGCAAATCGACACTCACACAGACGAGCAAGTGCGTCATCGGTAGTTCAGACGGCGGCCTTCTAGACGTGGTAGCTGTCACTTTGAAGGCGATGGATGGCACACACTGCCTTTCCCCCCCTATCTCCTTCGCACATTTCTTATTCATCCCAGACCATTCATGCATGAAGACGTGACCTCGAGAAATGGAGGGGTGGAAAATCCCCTCACTATCCCCACCTTTTTGGGTACAATAGGCTAACACACCTTGATGGCGTTGTATGCACTGTGAGGTGGTAAGTCCACCCTTTGACTTACGAGTCTAGAAGCTATTAATCAAGGTGGCTGGCCACGTCGTTTAATCTGAAGGAATGAGTAAGCCCAAACCCTCACGCTCGCCGGGGAGCGCAAGCCAAGTTGAAGTGATATGACACTCAACCGCAAAGGCCATGTCAACAACAGCTGTGAATCTGTCCAAGCGTGAGACACCTAGGTCACGAGGTCGTAGTCATGCTGATGACTACTTACTCTGTGGGACCCCTGAGTCTGAAATATTTACACGCAAATTCGCGCCGATGTGATACCTCAAGGGGTACCCATTCGCCATATTTAAACAGAATCATCTATCCAGATAAGCGCGTTATATTTAATTGTTTATCCATTGAATTAACTTCCCTTATCATCAGAAGATGGGGAAATAGAGAGAAGCAATAGCCTCATCCCCTCCTTCCTCCTCAAAGGCCGTAGAGGTCGCAATAGTCTGCAAGCAGGATCGCATTGTGTGGGGTTAGAAAAGGCGTCGGTGCAAATGCGGACGTGGCAACGCGGCTATCGATCGATTCTCGCCCTTACTGCGCACGTGCACGCACGGGCCTGGTGCACACGTGTGACCATTTTGGCCCCTCTGATTGGTACACCAGTGAATAGTTGTACATGGCAGCCTGGAATAGACTCGGAATTCTAGAATTTCGAAGAATTTTGCTCTTTTCCGTCCTCAAACAATGTCGGTGCATTTGCAGTTAGGGGGTGGGGGAATGACAAGTGAAGTTGCCGACCTTACGCTTCAATGCTGGTGACTAAGTTGGGCGAAAGACCTGATGGGAACTTTCGTCTCCAATTAGTAATGAGTTTCGCAGATAAATACCTTTGTTTTCCCCGCCGTTTTTGGTACGCTAAAATTGTCTAGCCAATGGTCTAAGAGACCTGTGGCAAAATTCGGTATCTATGTGGGCTAATTTAGTCCTGAAATTAAGTCACTTTAATTAATCAGAATTGAGTAAGCCGGCTGGAGAGGAGAGGGGGAAGGAGGGAGGGAACGGAAGGGTAGGCAGTGTGGTCATTAGGAGGGAACTTTCATCTAAAATGACAAATATGTAAGTCAATTGCCAGTATCACCTGTGTGAAAGATCAATCAATCAAGGGAGGGGATAGAAATCAGTATTTGTGAAAGATGGCGACAAAAAACGAAGAAAACTGCTTGAAGGATCCGCTTTTATTACAAAATTGTTCTCTAATTCTAAGGTCTTCAAAACACCATTGCTACAAAAACAATGGTTTCGTGGACTCCATGGCGCCTGAACCCATCCCCCACGAGCAACAGGAATCTTGAAGGCTCCCTTATGGATAATCTTAAAAACTCAGTTCTGTCAGGTGCGCCCTCCAAAGCCACCACAGCCTAGAACACTTCATGAAGACGCCCTCCAGCGCCCTTTCCCCTCCACAGGTAATCAGTATTGCTACATTCCTACTTCCGCGCCTCCTTCACCTCATTGGGAGTAGACGACGCCAGAGGCATGGCAGAAAATCATGTGAAAGAATTTTTGGAGTCATCATTCTGCCTTCCCATCCCTGCTCTTGGAACTACTCACCCGGCACAATGGATGACAAAAAACAGATCCAGCTCTTGGAAGTGCTTCTTTATTGACGAAAAGAACAACTACAGCACATTCAGTAGTAAAAGGGAAGTTGATTAGCACGATAAAGCTAAGGTATCAAATTGACAGCAAGGAGGAAGTGAAGAAGAAAATGCTGAAAACCGATTGATCAAACAGGTGATGGAGGGGTGGGAGAGGAGACTGATGGTTAAATACACGCACCCACATCGACGGCTTACATGGCCTGGATGCGTTTGCGTTGCTCCTCCAATTCATCCCTAATAGCTTTCGGCAAGTCTACACCCACTTGATCATCGAGGAATTTGGTGGTCTCCTCAATGTCCTCCAAGAGGTACTTCTTCTCCAGACCAAAAATGGCGTCCCAGTCGCAGTCCAGACCATCCATATTGATGGAACCCTTCTTGGGTAGTAGGCCGATAGGTGAGTCGACAGCGATATCCTCACCCGCAACACGACGAAGAGCCCATTCAATCACGCGGATGTTGTTACCGAATCCGGGCCAAGCAAAACGACCATTACTGTCCAAACGGAACCAGTTGACGTGGAAGATGCGAGGCATATGACGACCTGGCTTCTCCATTGCCAACCAGTGTTCCAGATACTTGCCAAAGTTGTAGCCCATGAATGGACGCATAGCCATGGGATCATGCATGACCTGACGACCTATAAAAATCGACCAGAGGCATTTATCCTCCCTGATTAAACAACCGAGTGTGCAGCATAGAGCACACCAACATACCCTTGAATTCAGCAGCGGCGGTGGCCTCGGATTTAACTTGAGCACCGATCATTACACCATGCCTCCAAGTACGAGCTTCATAGACGAGAGGAACGCCCTCGGGTCTACGACCGCCAAACATGAAGACGGAGACAGGTACACCGGCTGGATCTTCCCACTTGGGGTGAATGATGGGGCACTGGGACGCCGGACAGCAGAAACGAGAATTGGGGTGAGCTTTGGGCGAAGCGGTCTTAGCACCAACGGTAGTCTTTTCACCCAGCCACGTGGTAAGCTTGGTCTCAGGTTTGTACTCAGACTCGAGACCCTCCCAGAAGAATCGACCATCATCAGTTTCAGCGACATTAGTGAGCACCGAGTTCTTCATACAGCATTCGAGGGCGTTGGGGTTGGTCTTGTGGTTGGTTCCCGGAGCTACACCGAAGAAACCAGCCTCCGGATTGATGGCTCTCAATTCCCCCTAAGAGGGTGTTAGGCCCAAATGTTTGCTATTACCTTGTCGTTGAATCGCATCCATGCAATATCATCACCAACGCACATAACCTTCCAACCAGGAAGGCTGGGTGTAAGCATGGCCATGTTAGTTTTACCGCAAGCACTAGGGAATGCGGCACACACAAACTTCTCTTCACCTTTGGGGTTGGTAACAGACATGATAAGCATATGCTCAGCCATCCAGCCCTCATCATAGGCTATGCGACCAGCGATGCGCAGAGCAAAACACTTCTTTCCCAGAAGGGAGTTTCCACCATATCCAGAACCGAAGCTCATAATTAGACGGTCGTCAGGAATGTGTGAAATAATTGTCTTTTCAGGGTTGCAAGGCCAGTTATTAATCACCTTAACACCTAAACAGAAGATTAGGAAACAGATGAAGGCGAATACACTTACCTTCATGGGGACGAGGCAGGCCGATGGAGTGGAGACAGCGGACGAAAGCATTCTGTTCCTTGATGTAATCAAGGACCTTTGGTGACATACGTGTCATGATCCGCATACAGAGTACAACATATTGCGAATCAGTAATTTGGATGCCGTATTTAGCCAAGGGGGATCCGATTGGGCCCATGGAGAATGGGATGACGTACAAGGTACGGTCGTTCATGCAGCCAGGAAAGCGATCCCTGAGGGACTCATCAAGATCCTTGGGAGAGATCCACTGACCAAGAATGCCTTTGACACCCTCAGCAACATGCGGAACTGTTCCATATCTATCTGGCGTGCATATAAAGGTCTTCGACTCAACACGAGCAACATCTTTGGGATCAGTACAACAGATGTAGTTGTTTTCGTAGGCAGCTAATTTACGTATAGTTCCACTTTTGAGAAGTTCTTCAGTGATCTTGTCGGCCTCAGCCTTGCTACCGTCGCAGATGAAGATGTCCTTAGGGGTGCAGATATTGGCCTTAATGAGAGTACGTGAATAGAGGCTTAGTTTTCAAACGTACCCAATGAGCAACGAATGGTTGTGTAACGGCGGGAAGGTCAGTGAACTTCCCTTTGCAGAATGGAGCCTTAGGCGTGGCGTTCTTCTCTTCCTCCCAGAGACTTGGAGACATGACGGCACAAACCCACAAGTACCGAGTCGGTCACTTAATCTACTTATATAGGAGAAGTGTGTAAGCCGATACCCAGATGGTGGATATAAACAATAGACAGGGCCGAAACAAAGTTGTGATATTTGGCAAATGTTAGCAGTTTTTTTTATAAAGTATCAACGCAGCGTAATAATCAAATGTATTTGCAATAAAATAGCTAATATTTTCAGTTTTTAATAGCATGTAATAAAAGGTCCTTTCCAACTTAGTAAATGCAATTTGTTACGATCAGGTAATCAGTTTATTTTAATCTGGGCAATTTTTCTAAAGAACAAAGCAGTTAGGATAATGGGGCAGTGTGGATGCATTTGGAGATCAAATTGAATCAAAGCTGTTGGTGTGGCTCCATTAATAAAACATCAAAAAGACTCAGCGCCACTGATAAGTCGAGAAGAAATAACTGCAGGTCTTTGCTCCAACTATCTCTTAAGTCCGCTCTTTGGTTATATTGTTTTGTCGGTTTGTGTCTGGCCTTTGAGCCATAGCAGCTGTCCCTACCCCTCCTTTGCTCAAATATATGTATATCCTTCCCTAATTCTGTGCCTTTCTTAACCATCAAAGAAGTTTCGGGTGCAATATAAACAGGAGAATAAACCTATGTTTATTGAAGTGCGATTCTCTTTTTGACCTTAACTTATCCAGCACACACCACTCGAAGTGCGGACGAAATCTACCATTAAAACAACACCACCTTATCGCTTAACGCAGCCTAATTTATGTAACATCAACACTTCTGTTACAGAAGACCTCAGTGGAACATAGTAGCTTCGACAACTATGGCATCTCAAGGCTTTTTGAAGAAAACGGGGGCATAGTGCTCGGAATAAATATATGCTTTTTTCACAAACAGAAAGAAAGAGCTATAGCCATGACTAAAGGCGCTGGCCAACACGGCGTACAAAACATAGCCATCCAACTAACTAAACGAAAACCGACAATCAAAAAGTTGTTACGGCGAGAGTTGTTGCACTACTATGGTGGCCACATTGCCCTGTCCGGCTGGGGCTACCCCTACCACTCAGCTAGCTGAATATACATACCTTGCCCTAGTGCTATGTTTCCTTTTGCCTCAAGGGAGTCTCATGAAGCTACAGCAGTTTTAGCTGAATTCACTCTAGGTGGCTAAAAATTCATTTTCCTAAAAAAATTTGCAGTTTTTTTTCAGAAAATAAAGAAATTTGTTAGAATGCACCTTGTATAACCACTTATTCTGTTTATGGTTTGGTTCTCGCTACGAAACACACAACTCATCCCAATTCATGTGGAAATTTAGATCTTGATTAAAACATTGCCCCTGCATGCTTTGGCAGATCAAAATGTAGACTTTAGAGCGACACAACGAATCCACGCCCTTAGGAGAAAATTGATTTCTAGCGACATAAAATATAATATTTTAGTTTAATATTTGTTGGTTCTGGATTGGGGAAACTTTGCGTCATTGAAATTGCTTTATCGCCATGTGGCCTCAATAACACGCACGTAGTCCCTGATGCGCAAGCGTTTCTTTGTCCTTGGGACGATTAAAAGTTGCCTCAGTGCATACAGAAGGCGCAGCCCAAAGTTACGAAGATTTTCATTTATGTAGGACAAAACCTAATGTGATTATTTCAGGCTTTGTTGGCAGTCCATTAAATGATCTTGCATGGAGCTCAAACTCACAACCTTGACAGTACTGTACACATTGAACTATTTCCAGCCATACAAAATGATAACTTTTTGGATAAACGTTTAGAACATTAAGGGAACCACCATTTAGTACAAAGTTATTTTGCGATACCGTCAAAGCTGCAGTCAGAGCATTCCCAAATCCTTAATAAAAAGGCAGCGCAAAAAAATTAGGCAATGCTCCATAAGCCCAACATGCACTCATACACTAATTCCAAGATAATTATCAGCAAACATTTTTATTTTACCACATGCTTTTTAATAATGTCAGTAAAACATAGAAGGGGAAAATTTAAGAAAGGAAGAGATAATATTTCTACCATTTGCTTACTTTGGATTGTCTTAGACCACTTGATGTGAGCTGCTACAAAAGCTCCGCTAAACTAAGCCAGCGAATGTGCAATTTAGAACTCTCGAGTTAGTATATTTGTAAAAAATTAAGCTGAGACACAGAAGATATAATGGTCATTTTTATTCGCTACTTGACAATTAAGAAACCTATGTTCTCTGTAATATTAAGATTTGCAATTAAAATTATTGCCAAAAGCTTTGCCAAACCAATCATCTTGCAAAACTAGTTAAAAATGCAGGGACTTTATGTAGCTTTAACAATTTTTATGTTCTTGGATTTGTAATATTATGTTTAGATAAATGAGAGCATCGGCGCCTTAGAGGAAGTAATCTGAGATGTCAAATAGACTTCCTGCTGCTGTTGTGGACAATGGAACAGGGTACTTCGTAACTTTGACTTGTAATGATTATTTTTACTGGAAGATTGTCAATTGTTTGAGATATGTTGGCTGATCATTCGTCAACTTTTTGTCATTAGAATCTTTCAGTATTTCGTTTCCTATGCAGAAAGCCCCAAGAAAATCATAACTGTCTAGGTGCTGCGCATAGAAGTTTTTTAATTCAGGGGTGTTTGTCCTTGATTGTTTGCGCATATGTCGTTGGTCACACAGACTTTTCAACAATATAGCTATTCAAAAATCGGTTATGCCGGGAACATGCAACCTCAATGCATAATTCCGTCATGTATTGCTGTGAAGGAATACGGAAAAATCGGAAATCGTGAGATGCGGCGCCTTGGCACTGGCCTAGATGATCTCAATTTCTTCATTGGTGATGAAGCCATTGCCGCCGACGGTAAAAACGACTTTTCCTTAAAGGTAGTGCTTTCTCCTCGGCAATTGCTGGTTTTAATTGCTAACCGTCAGCATTTGACTGTTCATTTACACTTAGTGGCCTATCCGCCATGGTATTATTGAGGATTGGGATCTTATGCAGCGCTATATGGAGCAAGTGATTTTCGGGGTTTTGCGTGCCGAACCGGAGGATCACTACTTTCTAATGGCATGTTTGCTAATTATTTCTAAGTGTAGTGGTACATTTGTAAAATCAATTTCCAAATCTATGTTTCATCTATGATGTATGCTATGAAAGGCACTCGAGACTTGCCTTTTTAGGTGACAATTTTTTTATTTCTTAAGACTGAACCACCGCTTAATACACCTGAGAACCGAGAGTATCTGGCCGAAATCATGTTTGAAACCTTTAACATCCCTGGCCTCTACATTGCTGTGCAGGTAAGTACAACGCCTTTTGCTTTTTATCCACTTTCTCCATGGACGTTTTAAGTTGTTTCTTTGCAAGGCGCTGATTAACTATGGTTTGATGTGCTATTTTAGGCGATGCTGGCCCTCGTGGCCTCTTGGGGAGCGCAAGAGCCTGAGAAGCGGTCCCTCACGGGCACAGTTATCGACTCTGGCGATGGTGTAACACACATTATGCCTGTCGTTGATGGATATGTGGTCGGTTCGTGTATCAAGCACATTCCAATTGCAGGCAGGGATATAACCACTTTCATTCAACAACTCCTGCGTGAACGGGAATCGGGGATTCCACCGGATCTCTCTATGGAAGTTGCAAAGAAGGTTAAAGAGAGGTGTGCAGGCTGGATAAATGAAGTTGTTTTTATCAACGCAGATGCTGATTCTAGTATCATAATAGATAGTCGGTTTTTCTGACGCATGCCATGAAAAGCCATCCATCCAACCAGTTCGGAATCTACTCAACTTTACATAAATTCACGTCATTTCGGACGAAGGATTAATTTCGGTTGTCATTACACCAGTCTTCAAACTTTGCACTAACGTCTGCTAAAATCTAATTTCCCCTCGTTAGTCACCCACAGCAGGTGAAATTTAGTTGTGATGGAGGAATGAGCTTGAGGTTTACAAGATCTGATGTGTTTTAACTCTCCTTTGCTGTTGCATAGCTATTGCTACGTGTGTTCGGATATGGCCAAGGAATTCTTAAAGTACGACTCAGACCCTAAGAGATGGCTCGCTGTCAAGGATGTCGTTGAACACCCCAAACATCCTCGTTTTACTTTCGACATTGGCTATGAGCGTTTCCTTGCTCCTGAGGTTTTTTTTCACCCTGAAGTAAGCTCCTCCTCCACCTCTCACTCTCTACTTCCCTTTCCATCTTCGCGGCTGCAAATAGTATCAGTGTTCATCCTTTTCGCACCTAATTTCAGTTTGTTAATCAAGACTACAATGAGTCGATCAGTTCTGTTGTTGATGGAGCGATCCAAAGCTCGCCAATCGACGCTCGACGTGGCCTTTATGCTGTGAGTTTGTGCAACTTTTGTTCATTCTACGCATTTAGAACATCGTGCTTTCTGGAGGCAGTTCCATGTTCAGGAACCTGGGTCGTCGTATTCAACGAGACGTTCAGGGTATTGTGGATGCAAGGCTGGAGATGGCAAGGAAACTAATTGGTGGACGGATGAAGGTTGTTGTGACTATCCTACTTATATTCCTAATCAGTAGTTGGTCTTGTGGCTCAACTGACGCCTCCTTCAAGCCTCTCAATTATTGACCACTGAAGAGCGTTAATGGAGAGATAGGATGACCTAATGGTTGGAGAACCTTTGTTGTGGTAACTGAAAGCATCTTTTCTGCCTTTTAGCCCACTCCAATATGGGTGAATGTGGTTTCACACAAAATGCAACGCTATGCGGTGTGGCTTGGTGGGTCGATTCTGGCCAGCACCGTGAGTTTAGATTAACTGCACCTCTTGCTCCGTGTTCCTAGCAGTAGCCGATTCCTGAGAGGATCGTTTTTAAAGGAAAATGCGCCTTTTCAGTTGCCATTAAATGAGAAAACTGAGTTCTTATGAACCTGTAGGCTTAGAGAGGAAGTCGTTATTCCGTTTGCTTGATAAAAGTGATTGTTGGCCAACTCTCAAATCACCTTAGATGTCGGTATCATGTGTCTGCCTTCTACGAGCATGCACCTGCTCACGCACTGCTCTGACCATGGCGGCATAGGAGAGTTGTTTCCCCTTGGCGCATTTTATGCAGCGGTGACTAGCACACCTGGCTGGAGGAGTGAATGAGTTTGCGCACCCACTAAGCCCGCATTGCCACCTTATCTGTTTCAATGCTCATCTTGACTCTCCAACTGGTCATTACCAAACCTCTGTACTAGTCTGTAGGCTTCTTAGGCTCTTCTCAACACACAACCCAATTGGATTGATGCACCTCTCCTCTATCACTCCATCTCTCCACTCATCTATCCATTTGTCTCCTTTTGAATCCATTCTATCAGCCCGTGGTCTTAGATCTAGCTTTTGAGAGCTAGTAGACATTCAAACCCTTCATCTTTTAGCCGGAATTCTACACGGCATGTCACACTCGTGCCCAATACGAGGAATACGGACCGTCTATTTGCCGCCACAATCCGATGTTCGCTTCGTTGACCTAGACTGGATGGAAGCTAGCTAGCTAGCCCCCTTCCGTGACTTTCGTCCTTCCTGCCTGCCTTCCTTCCTTCCTTTCCTGTTCATCCAGGCGCAACTCTGCCTCATTTCTCCAACGCACTTAATTATATTTCATCCCTGATTCCACTCCTTTGCCCATTTACACACAAAAACACGTACCTCCACATGCATCCCTTTTACTGTTCGTTTGAGAGTTTTTAATAAACTTGCTAAAAATTGTCCATTTAGCCTTTTCTAATTGGAATCAAGGCTGTTACACGGAGTGTTCTGAAG
The DNA here is from genome assembly GCA_023375655.1 of Taenia crassiceps. NCBI lineage: Eukaryota > Metazoa > Platyhelminthes > Cestoda > Cyclophyllidea > Taeniidae > Taenia > Taenia crassiceps. The sequence continues at coordinate 972,774 of JAKROA010000007.1, forward strand.
TATTTCAATGCCACAAGTGAGTCATTCGGTGTCAGCCTGTTTAAAGTGGTTTGTTTGAAGGTTAAACTGGAGCCAAACCGTTACTGCTGCTACAGTCGGCCCTTTGCGTCGCCAATTCTCTGACGGCATTTGCCCTACCCGCTGTTTGGGGCTCGACTTGACTTTGAATTAGTCCCCTCTCTCACTGGGTGCAATGTCACGCAACTGTTCTCACCTCACCTCTGCAAAGATTGACTTCTCCTGAGGCTGACAGCGACTCCCTCTGGTAAGGTTGATGAGGAGTGGCTGAAGATGCTGCAAAAAATCGGCGGAAAAATAGAGAAAAATGAGCGCTTAGTGCGTTAGTGTTTCCTAGACGAAGAAGTACAGTCTGCGGAAAATAAGCTCCACCGAATCGGAATTTGCAGTCTTCAAGCCTTTGGATGCTCACGTGGTGCTGACACGCCTCTTCATTGTCCCGTCTCATTGCTCACGCGCTTGCGGCAAAAACTACTGCTGCCATTGTACACCAACGGAAGATTAAAAGTGGCATTGGCACTGCTTCCACAGACGAGGCAGCACGAGAGAGCTTTGCATGCAACTGCGCGCGAAGATATCGCCGCGCCTGTCCTCGTGACTGTGACAGCGGTTGCTCGTGGTTTTGTGCTGTGTCACTTCTGCGCACTTTCCTCTTAAAAATGTAGGTCTCACTTAAAGTGAATGACGTTGCTCACTGTTATTGGTGGGATATTTCCCTTCAACTTCCTGCAAGTGCTTTCTGCCGTGAGTTTGTTTGGCATTCGATCAGATCATTTCTTGTATCTATGAAGATAACCAAGGAAACAACAGCGCTTTTTCCTGCTTCTTCAAGGTGATTTGTCCAGAGACAGAACATCCGATCTGAAGAAGTTTGCTTTGAACTTTACACGAAGCGATGCGCTTGATTATACCTCGTTTGAATGGATTGGGGTGGAAAGTTCTCTCGTTATGACTGTTGACTAGGAGCAGGAAGGTGAGTGGAAATGTCGGACCATTTACATGCACTGTAATGTTTCAAACTGTGGTGACTCGGTGTTGAGTGTGGTTCTAAAGACATCAAATGTTGGGACAAGTCTTCACGATGCGACTAAATGTGTTGCATTGTTGCAGGTGAATCGCCAGAAATCGCGGAGTGCAATGGTAAGTGCGAATGTCGTTCTTTGTGCTTGCAAACTTCTCTAACGCTAGGAAGTACATCGGACTATCTAGGATTACTCAGTGCCTCTGCAGCATTTGCTTCTTCTACGTGTCTTCTTAGTTCTCTTTTTCTGTTGTGTTCCTCTTTCTCTCTCACAGGTGCCACTTCGCTGCTCGCTTTCAACAGTAAGGCACTTCCATGCATTGTGTCGACACGCCAGTAAAATGGCCATTTTGACTCCACTTGCCTCCAGAGAAACGCACACTTCCACTTCCACTTGTGCTTCCATTTGCACTTGCACTTGCACTACTTCACGTCCATGGAATGCCTGCGTGTGCCTCACCTTCACTTAATGCAGCACTACAGACGCGACATTTTGCGCACCGCTGCAACTCCCAAGCAGTCAAGTCTGCATCCACTTTGCAATCTTCGTCATTGCCAATTTGCCCTCCCTTCTTCTTGCAGCCTACTTCACGGTGCTGCTGCTGCTGTCAACGCTACCGTGAATGCAGTCGTCTGAAGATGCTCGCGTGAAATGCGCCTGAGGATTGCATGTGCACAGGCATGTAATGAGTGTCTCTGTGCGTATTCGCTGCTTTTCAAATAAATTCTTGATTTGATCGTCGTGCTTTTTGGCGCTGCATATCACAGCAACAATGAGCGTGTTTGAAGGAACACAGGAGCATCTGTGTATGAGGCGGAACTGATTCATCCAATGCATGAGTGTTTTACAAAACAGGTTGTGGGGTTGAAGAGGGCAGAAATTAGCGAGGGTGGATGGAAGATGGACCTTGATGGAATAAATTGACAGCTTAAGGGCAGATGTTGGGGAATAGGCATTGTCCGAATGCTTCGTAGACCACAAGAGTGCCGCTTGTCAAATCAGGCTAGGAATGGGACTAGCGCCTACCCCTCGACCCTGCTGATCTCTAGCAGCGTCCAGACAACGGCAAGGGGGTAGTTGGCATGGGACTGGCAGATGCAAATTGTTAAGAGTAGCACTGCAGAGTGATGCCCTTACCACTGGCTGTTTCTCGGGGATGAGCGTCACTTATGACTACGATCGCGTGACCTCTCGGATCACCCTCACTGCCAAATGTTCTTTCATTCTCTCTTTCTTTCTTTCTAAAAAATGGTTTGGATGTCAAGGGTGGTAAGTGGACTTTTGGGATGACCGCAGACGTTACTGTCCGGGAGTTTGTCTCGCTTATGCGCCTAAGAGTTGTCTTTCGTGGTAGCAACTTCCCTAGTTGATGCAGAAGCTAATCAATTGCCCTGTCGCCTCTTTTGTGGTGCCTCACCAAAAGAACTGGTTCGGGTGGCGACTAAACTTTTGGATGGCACTGATGTTGCGTGAGAGTTTGTCTAGCTTATGCCTCTGGTAGATGCCTTTCATTTCAGCAATTTCCTTAGTTGTTACAGATGCATATAAATTGCCCTGTCGCCTCTTTCGTGGTGCCTAAATAGAAGAACCGACGGCGCTAATGCAAAACTAAAGATTGTTGCCTTTTTTCCTCCTTCCTTATCACAATTGCCGGAAGAATTCTCTATGCGTTTTTTTAGTGATGGTCAACAGGTACTTAGTGGACTTCTCATCGGCAAAATGAGCTACTGAGGGATCCTCACAATCACACATCGAAGCCTCAGTTGTTTGTCCTCCCACCGAAGACTTCTGCACACTACCTATCATTCGACACTTCCTACTCCACATACTACCACGAATGTGGCATCACATTCATTCCTGCATTTCATTCAGTCCTGCCTTCACCAGCATTGTTTTGTCATTTCAACGGTCTACTTAATTCTGCGAAAGTAGTAAGCGCCTTTTTGTGTTATAGTGGAAGAGGAGGCATTTTGAGGGTGCGGCTATGCCAGTGACTTAGCGTCTTTAATTGAGCTACTGTTCGTTGTTTGAGGTCAACCGACCATTTCACAGTTGGTGTCTGTCGTTTTATCCCATGAGTCTTTAAAACCGCAATGAGCATAACTTACAGCTGCGATCGAGCAACCTCTCGGATGACCCTCACTGTGCTGTCTTTTTTCTAAAATTCACTCAGATGTCAGGGCTAGAGAGTGGTCTTTTTGAAATCACCACTGACGTGACCACCTGATGGATGTTATTTGCCTTAACAATTTCTTGTTTTGATGTGGGACCGAATTACCTGTCCTGTCACTTCTCCCGCTACCCCACTAAAAGAACTGGTGGTGAAGATGCGAATCGGCGAGTTGTCGTTGCAAAAAGTGAGGCGCATTCTGCTTGAAACACTTCTGATTACCAATGAACAACGTGGCTGCACCCGCTATCCGCTTTCTCTCACTGACTACTCCCTACACTATTGTGATGCTCATATCACTTTTCTTTCCACTACAATCAAGTGCAACTGAATCAGTCGCTTCTTGCCCTTCACTAGTCCTTCCTCTCTTCTACTTAATTCCGCTGCAGTAGTAGGTGTCTGCTTGTGCAATCAGTAAATGGAAGATGGTTTTCTAAAATGCCATTTCCATAGCACTACTCTGCAACAAAGACATTTTAGGCGTTTCCAGCTCCGACAATCAGGAGTAGTGACTGCTGTAGCATCCCACTCTTCTTCTTCTTCTTTCATTCCAGTCCCCTCGATCGCGTAGCAACGGTAGAGTCAGTAGAGGAATGGAGGCAGATATGCATCATTTGAAGGCCTCGCCATCAGGAAAATGCGGAAGGAAAAAGAAAATCGATCCTGAGACAGACTGGCAGACTGTTGCGTGATTTGAAGTGAGCCAATTTTATGCAGATCAGGAGATGAGTGGACTTCTGCAGACGCGATGGACGAAGCTGCAGTACAGTGTCTCGATCGGTTTTCGATTAGTGTTTCAACTACAGTAACGGGGCGAGTACGACCGTTGAGCCCCACTGCTTTTGCAGCTGCTTCCCAATGCAGCCACTTCGCCTGAACTATTAGTGAAGCCACAAGATGGTAGTAAGCAGCACTGACTCAAAGAGGCCAACTTCGAGTCAGCACTTCCTCCGTGACCAACGACAAAGCACGTTGGAGTGCGAGTGTCATGCCACCTGTAATTCGCTTTGGATGGGATTGAGAGACTGCTGAACCAATTCCCTCTCCTCTAAGCGACGCAGTGCTATGATTTGCAACTAGTGCTTTGCGCCTGCTCTTTCTTCTGCAGTTACTGTGTGACGAAACGCAAGTTTCGTCACGTGTCACGTGTTGGTGGGTGTGCTTCAGGAAAGTGTGTCACTCTGAAGTGACGGTGGCATGTGGGTGGCAGTTTGTCTCGAAAGTGTGGAGCGAAAAAACAAGCCTTCTTACTGCACCAACAATGGCGCACAATCCATGAACGTCTAGTGTGGTGGAAAATGCAACATCACTCCACCTAGCGTTCGGCCTTTAATCCGGTGACTGTTCTACTCATTGTTCCATCTTTAGCAGTGGTGGACGTAGTGAGTCAGGAATGAGTTGCACTTTGGAAGTTGACTCACACCCAGTACAGTGTCAGTGGAGCGAGGGTTTGAAGAACGATTCAACTAAGCGAAATTGCCCTTCTATGGCGCAGCCGCTCTTTGGAGTGTCAAGTAAATAGGGCGAATGCCGTCGGAGAATTGGCGACGCAAAGTGCCGACTGTAGCAGCAGTAACAGTGTGGTTCAAATTTAACCTGCAAACGAGTCCTGCATCGAGCACGCAGTGGGACGTGGGAGACGTAACCGCTGCCATGGCTGAGTCTCCATCAGGTGCCACAGCACTGCATGCTGTTCCACATGCCTAGAGCAGCAGCGGTGTCGGTGGTGGTATTGATGTCCGGACTGAGCCATGTTGTATGACTCGTCCAGTAGGGAGTGGGTACACCTTCCACGCGAGTTTGCTTCTTATTCCACTTCAATTGCCTTGGAGTAAGGGAGAGGAGGTAGTGTGTGTAGAATGAAATAGGATCCCAATGGCTCGCTTCATGATGCATCATGGAAAACAGAGAAACCTTCTGGCATTTCTATTTGGCAATTGAGGCACTGCGTGGCGGGATCATTGCAGGTCACTTTAATCTCTAAGTAGCCGGGTGTATCCAAGAATGGCAAACCCATGTGAGGTGGCAAGGGAAGTGGATCAGTAACAACCGCCCATTCTTGAGGGTAAATCGAGTTCTTTTTAGGCATGAGGGCTGGGTAAATGGACGAATTATAAGAGCGTGTGAAAGAATCGAGCTCAAACAAGGCATAATCTTTAAGGTTACATTTGACATGACATGGGAGGAAGAGGAGACCCGAGCCTTAGTATAATTGCGTGACGTTGCCAAGGCGACTTCACAAGGCACTCCAATCTCGGATAAGAACAAATCGTCTTGTACAGGATGACACCGAATGACTCACTTGTAGCCATTGGAATACTTTTAAACGCTCCATGGAACAGCCTTGAGGCTGATGAGAAAAGGCTGCATTAACAAATTCCTACTGAAAGATGAAGCGTTTCAAAGCCTAGTAGTTTCCAGTTCTGCGATCTAAGACCGCGACCCAATGCAACGGAGAGAATCAAGGTAAACGAATGGATGATTGGAAAGATGGAGTGATAGAGGAGAGTTGCATCAATTCAATTGGGTTATGTGTTGAGAAGAGCCTAAGAAGCCTGTGAACCGGCACATGCGTTTTGAAATGGACAGTTGGAGAGACGAAATGGGCATGGGGACAGACACAGTGGCAATGCGGACTAAGTGGGTGCGCAAAGTCAATCACTCCTCCAGCCATTTGTGCCAGCCACCGCTGCATAAAATGTACTAAGAGGAGACAACTCTTCTATGCCGCCATGGTCAGAGCAGCGCGTGAACAGGTGCATGTTGCCAATGTCGAGTCAACTTCTACTGAGCATATTTTAGTAGGAAGAACGTTTTGCCTCAAAATACAGCAGCAAAGTCTGTAGTCAAAATGCAGGAAATGATGCCTTGCATGCAGTAATGGCGCTGCAACAGTACCTACCTTTCCCACTTCGTGCTGTCAGGCAAATTTAGTCCATGTACGTGTCCGTGTATCATTTAGAGAGGTGTACATGGAAAACAAGAAAATTAAGGACCCTTCATAAAGTGGTCTTTCATCACTCTGTTCTGTAGGAATAGCCTCGTAAACCACTAAATCACATCCTCTGCTTACAACACATCCTCACCATCGATTTTGTCTATTTGTACACCCTTCTCCACTGGTAGATCATACAGAACTGCAACTATTATTAGGCGTGAGCAATTGCCTCGTGTTGCATGCTGGTGCGAATGCCCACCCACCATAATGAAAAGGACACCGACTGCCGCTGTGAGCTGCCCAGCATTCCAGCTAAGACGCGTCACCAAATACACGTGATTTCACCACACTACAGTAATGACAGTTAGCCGCCAAACCAGACAGTCCTACATCAGCATCTCTCCGTGTTCTCGCCCACAATCAGGTCAGCTTGCCTTCTCCTCGCCCTTCCTGCTCCCGAAAGCCTTCCCCTTCCTACCCCTTCACCACATATGAATTTGCCTTTCACAGAAGGAATTAATACACAAGTAAGAGAAGAGGAATATACTGCGCGTCACAAACCAAGTTGCATTCAAATTTCACCCACCCATTTGCCAACCAACCATCTACCCTCCCAACTAGGCGCTGAAAGCACATTTACAAATTAACTGGCAATGGCAATCACCGACGATCTAACGGACAACGAGAAGAAAGGACTTCAAGAGCAGTCATTTAGGCTTGCAAATCTGTTCACCCAGGCATAGTTGAGCCATAAAGAACAAATGGCACTGAGCATATGCTACACACCGACGAGGCCAGACCGATCTGCAAGACAGTGCAGTCCATGGATCCTCTTTTATGTTGCACACTGGTCGACAGGTTGACGATGGGTCGAAGTAAAGACCCTAGCATGACCAAGAAAAATGGCATTTTTGACAGTTCCAGCCCTTCTTACCTGCAGTTTTGCCCTCATATTGCTCTTGAAGTTGGTGCCTTACTTGTCAAGGGACATTTTAAGATATACACCTGAAAAATCTAAGTAAGGGTAACGCCATCTGCAAGGAAACCATGAAGACAGCAACAGAAGGCAAAGCCACAGAAGGGATGAGCTGCGAGTGAATGTGTGGAATGCCAGCGTGCCAAATAAGCTGAGCGGCGTAGTATGAGGGATATTTAACAACAGCACGGCCTCAAACTGTGGCATTGGTCAGATCTCAAGAGCCGACTTAATGAGTGGAGTGAACCCCTCCCCCAAAATGGCGCAATCACCACCCCATCTATTAAGCGTCACTTTTTGCTCGAGAACTCGACCAGCCTCACATGGTCTCTGGTCAATATGACGATTGTCAACTCTAAGGACGAGGGGTGCTGGCGCTCTCCTTCTCTGTAGTCCAACGTTTCAAATTTGGTAGGCATTCAGCACTCTTAGGAAGAGGTTTGCATCGGCGATTGATATGACTAAATCACTCGACCACCTACTTAAGTGGTTTCATCGTGGATACTCGTCCCATTTGTACGCGGAATACAGCATGCATCGTCAAACATAGAGAACACTAGGAGTGTTGTGCAAGCAACCAGCTTTGTTGTTACTGTTGTTTAGACATTAGAGAATGGCAAGGCACTTGGCATGTTTTGATCAGTTGACAATTAACACCCATGGCGTGAATGTGAATAAGGGGAAGCAGCACGTACTTCTCAGGTGAAACCAGGCAAAATTGAGTGCATCCATACCCCTGTGCGATTATTGCAAATCATGTCTCAGGCAGCATCTACTCAGCAGGCGTTTAAACTTCCATGTTGCTAGGCTTTCTAAGTTCCTCCGTGGAATTATCTGCGAGAAGGTGATAGCCGGCAACTGACGCCAACGTTGAGCCAACTGCTACTGAGCATTATTCAGTAGAGGGGACAAATCACTTCAGAATGCGTGCCAAAGGCTGTTGTCGAAATTGAGGCAATGTTGCTGAAGAAAAGGCTAAGCGTGGCACATATCAAGCTGCGTTCCATAGAGGTAAATGACACATAAGTACAACAAGAGGATTTCACTACGCATCACAAATTGCTTTGAGTTCTCGTTTCAGCCGCTCATTTCCCAACTAGACACTGAAATCACCATTACCCTTTCACTACCAGGGACAAGCATTGAAGATGTCAACGACAACGACAAGAAAGGACTTGGACAGCTGCTACTTACGCTTACAAATTTATTCATTTATTTCACTATAGTCGGGCCACAAAGAACAAATGGCATTGAGCATATGCTACACACCTCCGAGGTTTAGACCAATCTGATAGGCAGTGCGGTGCATATGCCTGAAGTAAGCGTACTGTCCGGTGGAAGTACACGTAAGAGGCGGGAGTTGCAAATGCATCACAACTGTTATTGACCTCAGTGATGACTCTGAAAAGGAAGAACGGAAGTGAACGGTTGTGTTCAATGCAGAAAGCTGCACGCAGTGGTGACGAAGGATGGAGTACTTCGCTAAACTGATACTGGCGAGTTGAAATTGCATAACTGACAAAGGGACGGTAAAAGACACTCTCCTTTATCCGATATCGATGAGCATAAACGCTCAACTTGCCAACGCTGCGTGAGAGGACCTACAAAAATAGCAGCATTCGTGAGAGGAGTAGGACAGATTATTGCCCGGGTCATGCATACAAAAGTGAACCGTATAGGAAGGAGGAAAGCATGAAGCCATAGTTTCAAGGCTCTATATCACACCATGGAGAGACGTATCGACGTGTATGTGTGTGTGCGTTTGTGTGTTGCGACAGGTGAAGGAGTGAAAGTGAGGATGACTGTAAAAAGAGTAATAGAGCAATTAGGCAAAGACGTGATTAAATGAACAGGAAAGGAAAGAATTTAGGGAGAAGGCTGGGCAGCAATGCAAAACGAATCGCGCTTCTAGCTACCCTCGATTAGCGAAATGGAAATGGGATGTTGAAGGCAGATGAAGGGTCTCTACCTCTTATGCTAGACATGTGGGTGATAGTCCGTGTCGAATCCTGTTTGAAAGACAAACCGTTGCAGCGGCTATGGATTTGCAGAAGAGGAGTAAAGTGTGCGAGGTGGTGGTGTGAACAGAAAATGATGAGATAGCTGAGTGAAGAGTTGTTTCAGTCAAGTTGGGTTGCGTGTTGCTAAGAGCCAAAGAAGTCCACAGACACTCAGACATGTTAGAAATGGGCATTTGCAAATTGACTTGATTACATGCTTTGTGATTTTACTTATTGTAAATGAGTAGTGACTCCTTTGAAAGTGGACACATTTAACCAGAAAGTGGATAGTTTTAACAAGCAGTGTAATGGGAAAGTTGCATGGACTGCACAAATCCTTGATAAAGAAAAGTCAGCTAAGCGCATTGGGCCAGATAGTGCTGTAACCACCAGTTGGTGTTTGTTCGCTATGGAGACAGCAACAGCGTCAAAAGGCGGATGCCAATCCCCTTCCTCATCCATGTTGGTGGATTGCCTTTTTACATCACGTGAGATCTTCCGGCTTCACCTTCTCTTAATGCCTATCATTGAATACCAGTGTACTCCACCTATGCATACCTTTTATGCGTCGGTTCGACTTCATTCATTCATTATCTTCCCCTCCAACCACTTTCCACTCATTTTTGCCCTCATCTCACCTCCGACAATCGTGTGCAAGCCCACCAATTCACCAAACCAACTTGAATCAAATCACATCAAGTAAACCTTTACTTGGTGTCTAAAATCTGCGTCACGTGGGGCTTATGCGATGACTCTTAGCCTCGTTTTGGCAAAACCGACGTAGATGCTGCACCAGTCGCCAAGTCCACTTAGTATTCTACCAACCAACAATTCATTCTTGCCTCTTCTCAATAGTTTTCGCCACTCGGACTTCAGTGGCTACAATGCTATGTGGTGAATGCCTTTCGAAGGCTCTTTCAACTCTGCCTGTGTCTCTGGAAGTCCAATTTGTGCGAGATGTAGAAGTACTGGTCCAATGGTCCTGCAAAATAACACAATGCGAGGGAGGAAAGTGAATGCAATAGGTGACTTAACTTTTGCTCATTGAATTTCTGATGACTTCGGCTTTGCTGGTGGCAAAAGTCAAATAAACAGGTGCCTGTCTATAGACTGGTCGAGGCTGGCATCAATTGTGTAGGCTATCCCACGAGTGCACTAGAGCAACCCAAACAGAAGACGCTGAGATAGCAACACCCAGGAGTGCGATGGAGCGAATGTGTGAATGCAAGATCCTCGAGGGACTCGGTGGAGAGGCAAGGCAACAACCACTTAGTGCCTCGCAGCCACAAAACAGTCGGTTTCACGGTGGTTCAGCCTCTGTGCTCCTAAAAGAAAGATCGCCTTGAACATGAAAATATATCAATTCCCTCTTCATTGGTGACTCTATGAGCACCTAGCCATTTACCACTCACAAGATACAGGGCTGGTCGCAGAAGGCGAAGTCGTCGACATATTGGAGGGTGCAGTTTTTGATCTTGAGATCGCGATGCATTGGAACGTTAAGCGTCCTCACCTCTACACTCGCCTACTCATGCTGACTGAATTGGGCAGAAGAGGGAGACAAATAAGACTCCAGTCGGATAAGGCGGCTGAGCTGTGGCTATCTGACCACAACTAATTCAACAAAGATCTCGTCAGCTGGAATTTAGCTTTTGAATGAACGAAGAGGAAGAGGCAATCAAAAGTCACTTTTTTGTAATGGAATTTAAGTGCAAGGCGATAGCATGGAACGTCTCGAGGGTGGTCCCATGTCCACCTCAAACCATCTGTAGCTTTCAGAGCCTCAGTTGTGCAATCAATCTTACGAGGTCTGCAACCAGGAGTGCACTGCTGCAACGAGTTTAAGATGAGCCTTGAGAGGATTAACTAATGACAATCTCTATCCTGTCGTTATAATGTACTTAGCGCCCAAGCGCAGCGTATAAAACTTGCAATCAGCACAGCTGTCCGCGTGGAGACGATTCTATAGGACTTCAATGATAACACTAACATTACACTGCAAGAGTTACTCAATGAGCGTGATTTAAGGGCTGAGCGAAATGTGCACATGCATTATTCTCTTAGGTTCTGTCTGCTTTTGAAAGCGTTGAGAAAAAAAAGAAAAGCGCACACTGAGTCCAGTGAATATTGGCGATCGCATTTTAGAGTTCAGACCTGCTCTGTTTGAGAAGAAGTCGCCATGTAAACGCACTCAATCACACATCATCATTGATGTATCACAGTACTAGGTGTGGGTAATGAGTACGTCTGTGGAGGACCATTTTATGAGATTGTTCCGACCAATGCTGGAAGGAAATTGATGGACGTTGAGAGTCTTCACTGGATGAAACTGAAGTAAATTTGATCCACGGGACCCTTGATGAGGCTGATGCTTTGCGTGCTTTTGGCTCTTAATGAACCAGTTTCGCTGCCACCCATTGCATGATTGTGGAAATGTCTTTGGTGCTCTTGCTAGAGCACTGATTGTGGCATGACCGCCGCATAGTCTAACGCCAATCTCCCCATCCGTAATGTGTGTAAGGCAAATTAGACCTGGGCGTGAGACAGTGACGTTCAGTTGCCGAAACGGCGAAAGCTGCAGATGTGCACCGAAACGCCAACAGTCTGTTTAGGTCATGCTTGGCTTCAGATGTTGTCTCTCGATTATCACCATGACTGCTGCGCCTACTTTCCTAAGCAACAGATTTTGCAACTAAGTTTAAGTTGCGAAATCTGACGGACTGAAATCCGAGCTAAAGATGAGCATAGGCGACAATCAATGCCCATGCTGGCGTCTGCATTTTTGCTCTTCTAGTGCCCAATTCATGCACAGATATCGCCATGCATCCTGAATGCACGTGACTCCAACATGAGTGAAGCATATCAGACTATCAAGGAGCAATTCATGATTATGCTATTACACGAAAGGGAGTCCATGCTTCTGCACATTAACTGACTTTCTTTTCAGTAGCTATCCAGTCAATTACGCCTCATGACTTGCAGCTTACCAAGGTGAAACCGGCAAGCAAATTGAAGTGCCATTACGTCGAAACGATCATGGGCTGTTATCTGCAGCACTTGCTTACTCTACATGTCTCCTCACTCCTCTTTCGTCGTTACATTTTCCTCAATGCTTCCAGTAGATTTAATTAAAACTTCTTCATCAAGACTCGAAATGCGATGCAGCGAGGCTGGCGGTCAGCCTGTGCTCTGGAACTTTGTACCACAGATCCCTTTGCTCTTGATGTGGAGTTATTGCAGCTCACGAGAACAAGCAGATGTGTCAATCTACCTGAACGAATGCATTGACTGTTGTGTGGCCGACACCACGCCAATGTGCGACACCAAGTGGGTGAAGAGTTAATGATAACTAGGTGCTTGGAAGCCTGCTTGACCTAAAGACGTAACAGTGAAGTGGAAAGACATGAGTTGTTGGCGATCGGATGTAGGCAGCTGCGGTGATGCAAACCGGACTAGGCAGATGAATGCGCAGGTTGTAGCAGGACAAAGGGAATATTGCAGGAGTGAAAGAGGCTGAGAATGGTAGGAATCAGCTTGCGGGAGGTGAGAGGTGAAGACAAGAAGCGGATATGCCCAACAGATTGGAAAGGGAAGTGTGCGTGCAAAACATTGGACTTAGAAGGAACTCAAAAAGGGGACGCTATTAAATGGTGTGAAAGATGATATATGTAGACTAGACCACAAGGCGAATACCAATGCTGCAGACATGCAACCAAAAGAAAGGCTAGAGCATTGTGCATTAGGCAGCAAAGTCGGTGCATCATCCTTTTTTCCAATAAGACGCGCAAAGACGTTATGCTCTTCAAGCACTTCAATGGTACACTGAGCATAGGAACTGTTTTGCAACACCAACAATCCATGATCGCCAGGCTGATTGCAGGCAACTTTGCGCCAATTGACGCGATCAGAAGTGTAGTATGTGTGGCTTCGGTGCATTTGCTGCTTAAAATAGCACCCCACGCCAACCACCACCTCCATCTACATTGAGCAGCTTCACGCATGCCATTCCCCCACCTCCCATCTCCTATCTCCCAGCGTACCGCCAGCCAATGTGTCCACTCCCTACTCTTCTTCTCCCCTCGCATTTTACCAGACTCTTCATTTCATGTCCTATGTCAGGGTCGGTAGAGCTCACGCGGACATGCATTCGCTGCACCACGATAGACCGACAGAGAGGGTAATGAAGCACTTCAACAGCTCTGCTGGCTGCATGCCTCACTTTGCCCCGGCGATGTTCACAAGTCAGTGATGCGTCTTCTTACTAACACTCCATTCATTCAAAGTGGAGCTTTCATTGTGCTAACCACAATAGCAACAGCCTGAACAATGCAGTCCTGCAACATCGTCGCACTGGATGCTGAGTTGTAGCAATATCGGCGTCGATGCTGCAGTAAGGCTGAGCCATAGGCTCGAAAGGCGAAAAAATGGAACAAGTGTGTGTGAAAAGTGTCACTGATCCCTTTCTTTCAGTTTCGCGTTGTACCCACTCTTTCTGACCTCTCTGACAATCCCCCTCCAGACAAGTCCTGTGCATTCAGGCGCAAAAGGCACCTCAACAACGCATAAGCATATAATGCGGCAAAATTCCCTGTCCCTTGGATCCAATTTGCGTGATTTTTATCTAGTAAAGGAAAAAGATAGAACTGTTTTGTGCGGGCGCAGTAGACATGCAGGAACGATGGGTGAATAGATGTGGGAAATGAGGCCACAAACCTGCAAGAATTGGCCCACAGGAGGGGACTGTTAAGGCGCGCATGTGAAGAAGGAGGTGTGGTACTGATGGGAAGGAGGTAGTTGTTAAAGAAGCAGATTGCAACCAACTGCAGAAAAGAACATTATACTCAACCTTGGGTCAATTTGGATGACTATTGAGCAAATCCAGCACTATGTTTTCTCAGTTTCCTTTGAAATACTGCAAGGGAGGATTGCTATTTTAGGCCGGTTGCATTGTCTGGGTGAAAGCAAGCCTTAAAGCTCCCTCAAGTTAGTGATGTCATTGAGAAAGAACCGGCAGTGATGTTGACTGGAGCATGCAAGCCTCTGGATCGAGTGCCAACCCACATATCCTTAGACTTCTCCAGTTGCTTTCTTAGACGAGACCATGGTTAAGCTTAACGGTGCGGCGCGTGCACGCTTTCTCACCCTTAGTGCCATTCGGAACATTGCTGGTCTCACTCACAGTGATATTGTGAAGCAAAAATTGGGATGCCTTTTGGGGGGCGAAAAGGAATGTGACACCGGAAAGTTTGCGGCTTGTAGTTAATTAATCTGCCGGGGAAGTTAATGGATGTGGTAGGCGCTCGGTGATAGTGTCTGAAGCATGCATTTTCCCAGAGTGCGCGTGTTTATGGGTTAAAAATTTCTATGTTGCTTCGTGTGCCACCTGAGGCAAAGATTTCACAACAGAGGTTGGCGTCTTTTTCCCAGACCTGCGGCATGATTCACGTGCCTTAGTTGTAAACATGGGTTTTGCAAGGACAGTGAGAAGCACAAAAGCCACTTGGTGCGAAACACAGCATTTGCCCTTGATGCAGCAACATCTCGCAGTTGTGTATGTGGCTGAAGAGTCGAAAATTCCTGAATTGTCTCCTTCGCTCCGGACATCCTCATGCAATGCTAGAGGCGAGTGGTCTCTTTCGCAGCCAAACATGAGAAGCTGTCGCCTGTGCAGCCTTTTTAACCATGATTTATGAGTTGCATTCACTTTCCCAGCATTTTAAACGCTACAATGAGGCATCAACCTGTTTGACATTGACACGTGCATGATTGGCATTTAGGCGTTGTTGGCATCAAAAGTCCTACCGGACCGGGCAACTCACTAGTGTGATGCGCTTCAGATCTCACTGCTGCCCTCCTGACCTCCTAATTGCCCAAGTCTGTGCGACTAAGTGGATGAATGCTAAACATCTGCCTACAGCTGCCGCTACTGCATGACTATATGGCTTGCAGTGTTGCGAATCGGACTGACGGTGACTGGCGAAAAAGTGTCGCCCACGGACACGCGGTCTCACACAAACGAGCCACTTGGCAGCATTGGTTCCTTTCACCACCGACTGTCTGCACACTGCGTCGCCGCTGAATAAACTCGCAGTGGTTAACAAGACTTGACGCTAATACATCTCCTTGCAGTGGTACAGCTGCTAACAATATTCTCAATTTTCGAATTCCTTCCTGCTTGCAAATACTCGTGGGCTTTCGTGCCTTGGAAACTGCAATAAACTTGTCAAAATTAGGAAAAATCTAAGTTTTGAGTAAGACTTTGTTCACTTTCTCCAATTACAGAAAGAAGAGGTGTGGTGCTGCCCAACAAACTACTTCATGTGGTTGTGCTGGCTCGTGAAGTTGGTCAACATTAGTGTCTTTGCAAATCACAGGTGCCACAGCGCCTCTCGCACTCAACGATAAGTTTGTATCAGTCAAGTTGGGTTATGTATCGAGAAGAACCATAGAAGTCCACCGACACACAGACGTCTGGAAGTGGACATTTGCCAATTCATTTAATCGCATACTTTGTGATCCTACTTATAGCAAATAAGTGGTGACTCCTCTGAAAGTGAACGCATTTAATCAGAAAGTTGGTTACATCAAGAAGGTGAATAGTTTTTACAGACAGTCTAATAAGTAAGTTGCATGAACCGCACAAATCTTTGATGAACAAAAGTTAACCAAACGCACTGGGCCTGTTGGTGTTATTTCGCCATGGAAACAGGAAAAGCGCAACCCACTGTTGGTTTCGACGAGGCTTGCCTTCCACCACTTCACACAACTGATCATTGCTTAAAAAAACACTGCTGCAAGCGTAATTCCTTGTTCAATAACCATAATCGCAAATAAATTGACAGCAAATTTACCAAATTATAAAGGGAGAAAATGCCACAAATACATGCACTAACATATAACAATACATTCCGTACATAATAATTTAATAACTTACTAACTTAAAAAATAGGTACCTAATAACTTATCAATTACAAACTTACATACTAAGTCACCTCACAAATCCTAACTTACCTAAGTATAAACCCATAATTTTTAATTACATAACAACAAACTCCTTAAATACCTAACAATTTCCTAAATAGCTACTTATTAACCAAATACTAAAATAATCACCAAATATATAATTACATAATTACACACTTACATAAAAAAATGACTTACTTATTAATTATTACCATTATTTACTCATTATACTTCTTATTTAACTACGAATTCCTTATTTATTACTCAGGAACGTACAAAATATCCTACACGCAAAATAATAAATTACCTAAGAAATAGGTATAAATTACATAATTGATAACCCATTACATACATTCATAACGAGTACTTGCTAACTTAACAATAATTAAGTATTTACCACATACCTACTTAGGAAAAACAAACTTATTTAACAAATACTTACTTACATACCAATTACTATCTT
Source organism: Taenia crassiceps (assembly GCA_023375655.1). Classification (NCBI taxonomy): domain Eukaryota; kingdom Metazoa; phylum Platyhelminthes; class Cestoda; order Cyclophyllidea; family Taeniidae; genus Taenia; species Taenia crassiceps. The sequence continues at coordinate 989,324 of JAKROA010000007.1, forward strand.
ACTTAGCAATTACTTACTTACTTAACAATTACTTACTTACTTACCAATTACTTACATAGTTTCTCTTTACTTACTTACTTACCAATTACTTACATACTTACCAATTACTTACTTACTTACCAATTACTTACCTAGTTTCTCTTTACTTACTTACTTACCAATTACTTACATACTTACCAATTACTTACTTACTTACCAATTACTTACATACTTTCTCTTTACTTACTTACTTACCAATTACTTACATACTTTCTCTTTACTTACTTACTTACCAATTACTTACTTACTTACCAATTACTTACTTACTTACCAATTACTTACTTACTTACCAATTACTTACATACATTTCTTCTTTACTTTACTTACTTACCAATTACTTACATACTTACCAATTACTTACTTACTTACCAATTACTTACTTACTTACCATTATTACTTACTTATACTTTCTAATTAATTACTTTACTTACTTACCAATTACTTACTTACTTTTACCAATTACTTACTTACTTACTTACCAATTACTTACTTACTTACCAATTACTTACATACTTTCTCTTTACTTACTTACTTACCAATTACTTACTTACTTACCAATTACTTACATTCTTTCTCTTTACTTACTTACTTACCAATTACTTACATACTTACCAATTACTTACTTACTTACCAATTACTTACTTACTTACCAATTACTTACTTACTTTCTCTTTACTTACTTACTTACCAATTACTTACATACTTACCAATTACTTACTTACTTACCAATTACTTACTTACTTACCAATTACTTACTTACTTACCAATTACTTACTTACTTACCAATTACTTACATACTTTCTCTTTACTTACTTACTTACCAATTACTTACATACTTTCTCTTTACTTACTTACTTACTTTAATTACAATTACTTATTACTTACTTACCATACTTTACTTACTTACTTACTACCAATTACTTACATACTTTCTCTTTACTTACTTACTTACCAATTACTTACATACTTACCAATTACTTACTTACTTACCAATTACTTACTTACTTACCAATTACTTACATACTTTCTCTTTACTTACTTACTTACCAATTACTTACTTACTTAATTACTTACTTACTTACTTACTTACTTACTTACTTACCAATTACTTACTTACTTACCAATTACTTACTTACTTACCAATTACTTACTTACTTACCAATTACTTACTTACTTACCAATTACTTACATACTTTCTCTTTACTTACTTACTTACCAATTACTTACATACTTTCTCTTTACTTACTTACTTACCAATTACTTACTTACTTACCAATTACTTACTTACTTACCAATTACTTACATACTTTCTCTTTACTTACTTACTTACTTATTACTTACTTACTTACCAATTACTTACATACTTACCAATTACTTACTTACTTACTTACCAATTACTTACATACTTACCAATTACTTACTTACTTAACAATTACTTACATACTTTCTCTTTACTTACTTACTTACCAATTACTTACTTACTTACCAATTACTTACTTACTTACCAATTACTTACATACTTTCTCTTTACTTACTTACTTACCAATTACTTACTTACTTACCAATTACTTACATACTTACCAATTACTTACTTACTTACCAATTACTTACTTACTTACCAATTACTTACATACTTACCAATTACTTACTTACTTACCAATTACTTACTTACTTACCAATTACTTACTTACTTACCAATTACTTACTTACTTAACAATTACTTACATACTTTCTCTTTACTTACATACTTACCAATTACTTACTTACTTACCAATTACTTACTTACTTAACAATTACTTACATACTTTCTCTTTACTTACTTACTTACCAATTACTTACATACTTACCAATTACTTACTTACTTACCAATTACTTACATAATTTCACTTTACTTACTTACCAATTATTTACTTACTTACCAATTACTTACTTACTTACTTACTTACTTACTTAATTACTTACTTACTTACCAATTACTTACTTACTTACCAATTACTTACATACTTTCTCTTTACTTACTTACTTACCAATTACTTACATACTTACCAATTACTTACTTACTTACCAATTACTTACCTAGTTTCTCTTTACTTACATACTTACCAATTACTTACATACTTACCAATTACTTACTTACTTACCAATTACTTACATACTTTCTCTTTACTTACTTACTTACCAATTACTTACATACTTTCTCTTTACTTACTTACTTACCAATTACTTACTTACTTACCAATTACTTACTTACTTACCAATTACTTACTTACTTACCAATTACTTACTTACTTACCAATTACTTACTTACTTACCAATTACTTACTTACTTACCAATTACTTACTTACTTACCAATTACTTACTTACTTACCAATTACTTACTTACCTTAATTTACCAATTACCTTACTTACTTACCAATTACTTACTTACTTACCAATTACTTACTTACTTACCAATTACTTACATTCTTTCTCTTTACTTACTTACTTACCAATTACTTACATACTTACCAATTACTTACATACTTACCAATTACTTACATACTTTCTCTTTACTTACTTACTTACCAATTACTTACATTCTTTCTCTTTACTTACTTACTTACCAATTACTTACTTACTTACCAATTACTTACTTACTTACCAATTACTTACTTACTTAACAATTACTTACATACTTTCTCTTTACTTACTTACTTACCAATTACTTACATACTTACCAATTACTTACATACTTTCTCTTTACTTACTTACTTACCAATTACTTACATACTTACCAATTACTTACTTACTTACCAATTACTTACTTACTTACCAATTACTTACATACTTACCAATTACTTACTTACTTACCAATTACTTACTTACTTACCAATTACTTACTTACTTACCAATTACTTACATTCTTTCTCTTTACTTACTTACTTACCAATTACTTACTTACTTACCAATTACTTACATACTTACCAATTACTTACTTACTTACCAATTACTTACATACTTACCAATACATACTTTCTTACTTACTTACTTACCAATTACTTACTTACTTACCAATTACTTACTTACTTACCAATTACTTACATTCTTTCTCTTTACTTACTTACTTACCAATTACTTACATACTTACCAATTACTTACATACTTACCAATTACTTACATACTTACTTTCTTTCTTTACTTACTTACTTACCAATTACTTACATTCTTTCAATTACTTACTTACTTACCAATTACTTACTTACTTACCAATTACTTACTTACTTACCAATTACTTACTTACTTAACAATTACTTACATACTTTCTCTTTACTTACTTACTTACCAATTACTTACATACTTACCAATTACTTACATACTTTCTCTTTACTTACTTACTTACCAATTACTTACATACTTACCAATTACTTACTTACTTACCAATTACTTACTTACTTACCAATTACTTACATACTTACCAATTACTTACTTACTTACCAATTACTTACTTACTTACCAATTACTTACATACTTTCTCTTTACTTACTTACTTACTTACTTACCAATTACTTACTTACTTACCAATTACTTACATACTTTCTCTTTACTTACTTACTTACCAATTACTTACTTACTTACCAACTACTTACATACTTTCTCTTTACTTACTTACTTACCAATTACTTACTTACTTACCAATTACTTACTTACTTACCAATTACTTACTTACTTACCAATTACTTACATACTTACCAATTACTTACTTACTTTACCAATTACTTACTTACTTACCAATTACTTACATACTTTCTCAATTACTTACTTACTTACCAATTTACTTACTTACTTACCAATTACTTACTTACTTTACCAATTACTTACTTACTTACCAATTACTTACTTACTTACCAATTACTTACATACTTACCAATTACTTACTTACTTACCAATTACTTACTTACTTACCAATTACTTACATACTTTCTCTTTACTTACTTACTTAACAATTACTTACTTACTTACCAATTACTTACATACTTTCTCTTTACTTACTTACTTACCAATTACTTACATACTTACCAATTACTTACTTACTTACCAATTACTTACTTACTTACCAATTACTTACATACTTACCAATTACTTACTTACTTACCAATTACTTACTTACTTACCAATTACTTACATACTTACCAATTACTTACTTACTTACCAATTACTTACTTACTTACCAATTACTTACTTACTTACCAATTACTTACATACTTACCAATTACTTACTTACTTACCAATTACTTACTTACTTACCAATTACTTACATACTTACCAATTACTTACTTACTTACCAATTACTTACTTACTTACCAATTACTTACTTACTTACCAATTACTTACTTACTTACCAATTACTTACTTACTTACTCAATTACTTACTTACTTACCAATTACTTACTTACTTATTAATTACTTACATACTTACCAATTACTTACTTACTTACCAATTACTTACTTACTTACCAATTACTTACATACTTACCAATTACTTACTTACTTACCAATTACTTACTTACTTACCAATTACTTACATACTTTCTCTTTACTTACTTACTTACCAATTACTTACATACTTACCAATTACTTACTTACTTACCAATTACTTACTTACTTACCAATTACTTACTTACTTACCAATTACTTACTTACTTACCAATTACTTACTTACTTACCAATTACTTACATACTTACCAATTACTTACTTACTTACCAATTACTTACTTACTTACCAATTTACTTACATACTTACCAATTACTTACTTACTTACCAATTACTTACTTACTTACCAATTACTTACATACTTTCTCTTTACTTACTTACTTACTTACCAATTACTTACTTACTTACCAATTACTTACATACTTACCAATTACTTACTTACTTACCAATTACTTACTTACTTACCAATTACTTACTTACTTTCTCTTTACTTACTTACTTACCAATTACTTACTTACTTACCAATTACTTACTTACTTACTTACCAATTACTTACTTACTTACCAATTACTTACATACTTTCTCTTTACTTACTTACTTACCAATTACTTACATACTTACCAATTACTTACATACTTTCTTCTTTACTTACTTACTTACCAATTACTTACATACTTACCAATTACTTACTTACTTACCAATTACTTACTTACTTACCAATTACTTACATACTTTCTCTTTACTTACTTACTTACCAATTACTTACTTACTTACCAATTACTTACATACTTTCTCTTTACTTACTTACTTACCAATTACTTACATACTTACCAATTACTTACTTACTTACCAATTACTTACTTACTTACCAATTACTTACTTACTTACCAATTACTTACATTACTTTCTCTTTACTTACTTACTTACCAATTACTTACTTACTTACCAATTACTTACTTACTTACCAATTACTTACTTACTTACCAATTACTTACATACTTTCTCTTTACTTACTTACTTACCAATTACTTACTTACTTACCAATTACTTACATACTTTCTCTTTACTTACTTACTTACCAATTACTTACTTACTTACTTACCAATTACTTACTTACTTACCAATTACTTACTTACTTTACCAATTACTTACATACTTACCAATTACTTACTTACTTACCAATTACTTTACCAATTACTTACTTACTTACCAATTACTTACATACTTTCTCTTTACTTACTTACTTACCAATTACTTACTTACTTACCAATTACTTACTTACTTTCTTACTTACTTACTTACTTACCAATTACTTACTTACTTACAATTACTTACTTACTTACCAATTACTTACTTACTTACCAATTACTTACTTACTTACCAATTACTTACTTACTTACCAATTACTTACTTACTTACCAATTACTTACTTACTTACCAATTACTTACTTACTTACCAATTACTTACTTACTTACCAATTACTTACTTACTTACCTTACTTACTTACTTACCAATTACTTACATACTTACCAATTACTTACTTACTTACCAATTACTTACTTACTTACCAATTACTTACATACTTACCAATTACTTACTTACTTACCAATTACTTACTTACTTACCAATTACTTACTTACTTACCAATTACTTACTTACTTACCAATTACTTACTTACTTACCAATTACTTACTTACTTACCAATTACTTACATACTTTCTCTTTACTTACTTACTTACCAATTACTTACTTACTTTACCAATTACTTACTTACTTACCAATTACTTACTTACTTACCAATTACTTACTTACTTACCAATTACTTACTTACTTACCAATTACATTTACTTACTTACTTACTTACCAATTACTTACATACTTACCTCTTTACTTACTTACTTACCAATTACTTACATACTTACTCAATTACTTACTTACTTACCAATTACTTACTTACTTACCAATTACTTACTTACTTCTCTTATTACTTACTTACTTACCAATTACTTACTTACTTACCATTACTTACTTACTTACTTACTTACTTACTTACTTACTTACTTACTTACTTACTTACCAATTACTTACATACTTTCTCTTTACTTACTTACTTACCAATTACTTACTTACTTACAATTACTTACTTACTTACTTACTTACTTACTTACCAATTACTTACTTACTTACCAATTACTTACATACTTTACCAATTACTTACTTACTTACCAATTACTTACATACTTTCTTTACTTACTTACTTACTTTACCAATTACTTACTTACTTACCAATTACTTACTTACTTACCAATTACTTACTTACTTACCAATTACTTACATACTTACCAATTACTTACTTACTTACCAATTACTTACATACTTTCTCAATTACTTACTTACTTACCAATTACTTACTTACTTACCAATTACTTACTTTTTTATTTTACTTACTTACTTACTTACCAATTACTTACTTACTTACCAATTACTTACTTACTTACCAATTACTTACTTACTTACCAATTACTTACTTACTTACCAATTACTTTACTTACTTACCAATTACTTACATACTTTCTCTTTACTTACTTACTTACCAATTACTTACTTACTTACCAATTACTTACATACTTTCTCTTTACTTACTTACCAATTACTTACTTAATTACTTAATTACTTCTCTTTACTTACTTACTTACTTACCACTTACTTACTTACTTACCAATTACTTACTTATACTTACCAATTACTTACTTACTTACCAATTACTTACTTACTTTACCAATTACTTACATACTTACTTACTTACTTACTTACTTACTTACTTACTCTTTACTTACTTACTTACTTACCAATTACTTACATACTTACCAATTACTTACTTACTTACCAATTACTTTACTTACTTCTTTAATTACTTACTTACTTACCAATTACTTACTTACTTACCAATTACTTACTTACTTACCAATTACTTACTTACTTACCAATTACTTACTTACTTACCAATTACTTACTTACTTACCAATTACTTACTTACTTACCAATTACTTACTTACTTTACCAATTACTTACTTACTTACCAATTACTTACTTACTTACCAATTACTTACTTACTTACCTTTACTTACTTACTTACTTACCAATTACTTACTTACTTACCAATTACTTACTTACTTACCAATTACTTACATACTTTCTCTTTACTTACTTACTTACCAATTACTTACTTACTTACCAATTACTTACTTACTTACCAATTACTTACTTACTTACCAATTACTTACTTACTTACCAATTACTTACTTACTTACCAATTACTTACATACTTACCAATTACTTACTTACTTACCAATTACTTACTTACTTACCAATTACTTACTTACTTACCAATTACTTACTTACTTACCAATTACTTTACTTACTCTTTACTTACTTACTTACAATTACTTACTTACTTACCAATTACTTACTTACTTACCAATTACTTACTTACTTACCAATTACTTACTTACTTACTTTCTTTTTACTTACTTACCAATTACTTACATACTTACCAATTACTTACTTACTTACCAATTACTTACTTACTTACCAATTACTTACTTACTTACCAATTACTTACTTACTTACCAATTACTTACTTACTTACCAATTACTTACTTACTTACCTTACTTACTTTACCAATTACTTACATACAATTACTTACTTACTTACCAATTACTTACATACTTACTCAATTACTTACTTACTTACTTACCAATTACTTACTTACTTACAATTACTTACTTACTTACCAATTCTTTACTTACTTACTTACCAATTACTTACTTACTTTTACCAATTACTTACTTACTTACCAATTACTTACATTACACTTTACTTACTTACTTACCAATTACTTACTTACTTACAATTTACTTACTTAATTACTTACTTACTTTCTCAATTACTTACTTACTTACCAATTACTTACATACTTTTCTCTCTTTACTTACTTACTTACCAATTACTTACTTACTTACCAATTACTTACTTACTTACTCAATTACTTACTTACTTACCAATTACTTACTTACTTACCAATTACTTACTTACTTACCAATTACTTACTTACTTACCAATTACTTACTTACTTACCAATTACTTACTTACTTACCAATTACTTACTTACTTACCAATTACTTACTTACTTTCTCAATTACTTACTTACTTACCAATTACTTACTTACTTACCAATTACTTTAATTACTTACCAATTACTTACTTACTTACCAATTACTTACTTACTTACCAATTACTTACTTACTTACCAATTACTTACTTACTTACCAATTACTTACTTACTTACCAATTACTTACTTACTTACCAATTACTTACTTACTTACCAATTACTTACTTACTTACCAATTACTTACTTACTTACTTTACTCTTTACTTACTTACTTACCAATTACTTACTTACTTACCTCTTTACTTTACTTACTTACTTACCAATTACTTACATACTTACCAATTACTTACTTACTTACCAATTACTTACTTACTTACCAATTACTTACTTTCAATTACTTACTTACCAATTACTTACTTACTTTCCTTTACTTACTTACTTACCAATTACTTACATACTTTCTCTTTACTTACTTACTTACCAATTACTTACTTACTTACCAATTACTTACTTACTTACCAATTACTTACTTACTTACCAATTACTTACTTACTTACTTTAATTACTTACTTACATTACCAATTACTTTTACTTACTTACTTACCAATTACTTACATACTTTCAATTACTTACTTACTTACTTACCAATTACTTACTTACTTACCAATTACTTACTTACTTACCAATTACTTACTTACTTACCAATTACTTACTTACTTACCAATTACTTACATACTTTCTCTTTACTTACTTACTTACCAATTACTTACATACTTTCTCTTTACTTACTTACTTACTTACTTACATACTTACTTACTTACTTACTAATTACTTACTTACTTACCAATTACTTACTTACTTACCAATTACTTACATACTTACCAATTACTTACTTACTTACCAATTACTTACATACTTACCAATTACTTACTTACTTACCAATTACTTACTTACTTACCAATTACTTACATACTTTCTAATTACTTACTTACTTACCAATTACTTACTTACTTACTTACTTACTTACTTACTTACTTACCAATTACTTACTTACTTACCAATTACTTACTTACTTACCAATTACTTACATACTTTCTCTTTACTTACTTACCAATTACTTACTTACTTACCAATTACTTACTTACTTACCAATTACTTACTTACTTACCAATTACTTACTTACTTACCAATTACTTACATTACTTACTTACCAATTACTTACTTACTTACCAATTACTTACTTACTTACCACTTATTACTTACTTACTTACCAATTACTTACTTACTTACCAATTACTTACATACTTTACTTCTTTACTTACTTACTTACTTACTTACTTACTTACCAATTACTTTACTTACTTACCAATTACTTACATACTTACTCACTTTACTTACTTACTTACCAATTACTTACTTACTTACCAATTACTTACTTACTTACCAATTACTTACTTACTTACCAATTACTTACTTACTTACCAATTACTTACTTACTTACCAATTACTTACTTACTTACCAATTACTTACATACTTTCTCTTTACTTACTTACTTACCAATTACTTACTTACTTACCAATTACTTACTTACTTACCAATTACTTACTTACTTACCAATTACTTACATACTTACCAATTACTTACTTACTTACCAATTACTTACTTACTTACCAATTACTTACTTACTTACCAATTACTTACTTACTTACTTACTTACTTACTTACTTACTTACTTACACTTACTTACTTACTTACCAATTACTTACTTACTTACCAATTACTTACTTACTTACCAATTACTTACATACTTACCAATTACTTACTTACTTACATTTATTACTTACTTACTTACTTACTTACTTACTTACTTACTTACTTACTTACCAATTACTTACATACTTACCAATTACTTACTTACTTACCAATTACTTACTTACTTACCAATTACTTACTTACTTACCAATTACTTACATACTTACCTCTTACTTACATACTTTCTCTTTACTTACTTACCACTTACCAATTACTTACATACTTACCAATTACTTACTTACTTACCAATTACTTACTTACTTACCAATTACTTACATACTTACCAATTACTTACTTACTTACCAATTACTTACTTACTTACCAATTACTTACATACTTTCTCTTTACTTACTTACTTACCAATTACTTACATACTTTCTCTTTACTTACTTACTTACCAATTACTTACTTACTTACTTACCAATTACTTACTTACTTACCAATTACTTACTTACTTACCAATTACTTACATACTTACCAATTACTTACTTACTTACCAATTACTTACATACTTTCTTTACTTACTTACTTACCAATTACTTACTTACTTACCAATTACTTACTTACTTACCAATTACTTACTTACTACTTACCAATTACTTACTTACTTACCTTACTTACTTACTTACCAATTACTTACATACTTTCTCTTTACTTACTTACTTACCAATTACTTACTTACTTACCAATTACTTACATACTTTCTCTTTACTTACTTACTTACCAATTACTTACTTACTTACCAATTACTTACTTACTTACCAATTACTTACATACTTTCTCTTTACTTACTTACTTACCAATTACTTACTTACTTACCAATTACTTACTTACTTTACCAATTACTTACTTACTTATTTACCAATTACTTACTTACTTACCAATTACTTACTTACATACTTTCTCTTTACTTACTTACTTACCAATTACTTACTTACTTACCAATTACTTACTTACTTACCAATTACTTACATACTTACCAATTACTTACTTACTTACCAATTACTTACTTACTTTCTCAATTACTTACTTACTTTTCAATTACTTACTTACTTACCAATTACTTACATACTTACCAATTACTTACTTACTTACCAATTACTTACTTACTTACCAATTACTTACTTACTTACCAATTACTTACTTACTTTACCAATTACTTACTTACTTACCAATTACTTACTTACTTACCAATTACTTACTTACTTACCAATTACTTACATACTTACCAATTACTTACTTACTTACCAATTACTTACTTACTTACCAATTACTTACTTACTTACCAATTACTTACATACTTACCAATTACTTACTTACTTACCAATTACTTACTTACTTACCAATTACTTACTACTTACTTACCAATTACTTACTTACTTTTACCAATTACTTACTTACTTACCAATTACTTACTTACTTACCAATTACTTACATACTTACCAATTACTTACTTACTTACCAATTACTTACTTACTTACCAATTACTTACTTACTTACCAATTACTTACTTTACTTACCAATTACTTACTTACTTACCAATTACTTACTTACTTACCAATTACTTACATACTTACCAATTACTTACTTACTTACCAATTACTTACATACTTTCTCTTTACTTACTTACTTACCAATTACTTACTTACTTACAATTACAATTACTTACTTATTTACCAATTACTTACATACTTTCAATTACTTACTTACTTACCAATTACTTACTTACTTACCAATTACTTACATACTTACCAATTACTTACTTACTTACCAATTACTTACTTACTTACCAATTACTTACTTACTTACCAATTACTTACATACTTTCTCTTTACTTACTTACTTACCAATTACTTACATACTTACCAATTACTTACTTACTTACCAATTACTTACATACTTACCAATTACTTACTTACTTACCAATTACTTACTTACTTACCAATTACTTACATACTTTACTACTATACTTTCAATTACTTACTTACTTACTTACTTACTTACTTACTTACTTACTTTTACTTTACTTACTTACTTACAATTACTTACTTACTTACCAATTACTTACTTATTTACCAATTACTTACATACTTACTCAATTACTTACTTACTTACCAATTACTTACTTACTTACCAATTACTTACTTACTTACCAATTACTTACTTACTTACCAATTACTTACTTACTTACCAATTACTTACTTACTTACCAATTACTTACTTACTTTACCAATTACTTACTTACTTACCAATTACTTACTTACTTTACCAATTACTTACTTACTTACCAATTACTTACTTACTTTACTCTTTACTTACTTACTTACCAATTACTTACTTACTTTACCAATTACTTACTTACTTACCAATTACTTACTTACTTACCAATTACTTACTTACTTACTTTACTCTTTACTTACTTACTTACCAATTACTTACATACTTACCAATTACTTACTTACTTACCAATTACTTACATACTTTCTATTTACTTACTTACCAATTACTTACTTACCTTACTTTACCAATTACTTACTTACTTACCAATTACTTACTTACTTTCTCTTTACTTACTTACTTACCAATTACTTACATACTTACCAATTACTTACTTACTTACCAATTACTTACTTACTTACCAATTACTTACTTACTTACCAATTACTTACTTACTTACCAATTACTTACATACTTTCTCTTTACTTACTTACTTACCAATTACTTACTTACTTACCAATTACTTACATACTTTCTCTTTACTTACTTACTTACCAATTACTTACTTACTTACCAATTACTTACTTACTTACTTACCAATTACTTACTTACTTACCAATTACTTACTATTTACTTACCAATTACTTACTTACTTACCAATTACTTACTTACTTACTTACCAATTACTTACTTACTTACCAATTACTTACTTACTTACCAATTACTTACTTACTTACCAATTACTTACTTACTTACCAATTACTTACTTACTTACCAATTACTTACTTACTTACCAATTACTTACATACTTTCTCTTTACTTACTTACTTACCAATTACTTACTTACTTACCAATTACTTACTTATTTTACCACTTTACTTACTTACTTCTCTTTACTTACTTACTTACCAATTACTTACTTACTTACCAATTACTTACTTACTTACCAATTACTTACTTACTTACCAATTACTTACTTACTTACCAATTACTTACTTACTTACCAATTACTTACATACTTTCTCTTTACTTACTTACTTACCAATTACTTACTTACTTACCAATTACTTACTTACTTACCAATTACTTACTTACTTACCAATTACTTACATACTTTCAATTACTTACTTACTTACCAATTACTTACTTACTTACCAATTACTTACTTACTTACCAATTACTTACTTATTTACCAATTACTTACTTACTTACAATTACTTACATACTCTCTTTACTTACTTACTTACTTACCAATTACTTACTTACTTACCAATTACTTACTTACTTACCTTATTTACTTACTTACAATTACTTACTTACTTTCTTTTACTTACTTTACTTACCAATTACTTACTTACTTACCAATTACTTACTTACTTACCAATTACTTACTTACTTACCAATTACTTACTTACTTTTCAATTACTTACTTACTTACTCAATTACTTACTTACTTACCAATTACTTACATACTTACTCTTTACTTACTTACTTTACCAATTACTTACTTACTTACCAATTACTTACTTACTTACCAATTACTTACTTACTTTTACCAATTACTTACTTTTACTTACTTACTTACTTACCAATTACTTACTTACTTACCAATTACTTACATACTTTCTCTTTACTTACTTACTTACCAATTACTTACTTACTTACCAATTACTTACTTACTTACCAATTACTTACTTACTTACCAATTACTTACTTACTTTCCAATTACTTACTTACTTACCAATTACTTACTTACTTACCAATTACTTACTTACTTACCAATTACTTACTTACTTACCAATTACTTACTTACTTACCAATTACTTACATACTTTCTCTTTACTTACTTACCAATTACTTACTTACTTACCAATTACTTACATACTTTCTCTTTACTTACTTACCAATTACTTACTTACTTACCAATTACTTACTTACTTACTACTTTACTTACTTACTTTTACCAATTACTTACATACTTTCCAATTACTTACTTACTTACCAGTTAATTACTTACTATACTTACCAATTACTTACTTACTTACCAATTACTTACATACTTTCTCTTTACTTACTTACCAATTACTTACTTACTTACCAATTACTTACTTACTTTACCAATTACTTACTTACTTACCAATTACTTACTTACAATTTACTTACCAATTACTTACTTACTTACCAATTACTTACATACTTTCTCTTTACTTACTTACTTACCAATTACTTACTTACTTACCAATTACTTACTTACTTACCAATTACTTACTTACTTACCAATTACTTACATACTTACCAATTACTTTACTTACTTACTTACCAATTACTTACTTACTTACCAATTACTTACATACTACCAATTACTTACTTACTTACTTACTTTACCAATTACTTACTTACTTTCAATTACTTACTTACTTACCAATTACTTACTTACTTACCAATTACTTACTTACTTACCAATTACTTACTTACTTACCAATTACTTACATACTTTCTCTTTACTTACTTACTTACCAATTACTTATTACTTACTTTTCTTTAATTACTTACTTACTTACCAATTACTTACTTACTTACCAATTACTTACATACTTTCTCTTTACTTACTTACTTACCAATTACTTACTTACTTACCAATTACTTACACTTACTTACCAATTACTTACTTACTTACCAATTACTTACTTACTTACCAATTACTTACATACTTTCTTAATTACTTACTTACTTACCAATTACTTACATACTTTCTCTTTACTTACTTACTTACCAATTACTTACATACTTACCAATTACTTACTTACTTACCAATTACTTACTTACTTACCAATTACTTACTTACAATTTACCATATTACTTACTTACTTACTTACCAATTACTTACTTACTTACCAATTACTTACTTACTTACCAATTACTTACTTACTTACCAATTACTTACTTACTTACCAATTACTTACATACTTACCAATTACTTACTTACTTACCAATTACTTACTTACTTACCAATTACTTACTTACTTACCAATTACTTACTTACTTACCAATTACTTACTTACTTACCTACTTACTTACTTACTTACTTACTTACTTACCAATTACTTACTTACTTACCAATTACTTACTTACTTACCAATTACTTACTTACTTACCAATTAATTTACTTACTTTCTCAATTACTTACTTACTTACCAATTACTTACTTTACTTTTCTTACTTCAATTACTTACTTACTTACCAATTACTTACTTACTTACCAATTACTTACTTACTTACCAATTACTTACTTACTTACCAATTACTTACTTACTTACCAATTACTTACTTACTTACCAATTACTTACTTACTTACCAATTACTTACTTACTTACTTTACTTACTTACCAATTACTTACTTACTTACTTACTTACTTACTTACTTACCAATTACTTACATACTTTCTCTTACTTACTTACTTACCAATTACTTACTTATTTTACCAATTACTTACTTACTTACCAATTACTTACTTACTTACCAATTACTTACTTACTTACCACTTACTTACTTACTTACCAATTACTTACATACTTACTCTTTACTACTTACTTACTTACTTACTTACTTACCAGTTACTTACTTACTTACCAATTACTTACTTACTTACCAATTACTTACTTACTTACCAATTACTTACATACTTTCTCTTTACTTACTTACTTACCAATTACTTACTTACTTACCAATTACTTACTTACTTACCAATTACTTACTTACTTACCAATTACTTACATACTTTCTCTTTACTTACTTACTTACCAATTACTTACTTACTT